>SKCR01039127.1:0-94141 GCA_019454045.1 Zanthoxylum bungeanum | reverse complement strand
CATCCAAACCTTGTATTTGAGCATGATTAGGTTGCTAGTATGTTGTTTATTCCTTAAGCATGATTAGGTTGTTAGTATGTTATTTCCCTATGTATGTTATAGTTATTTACTTCGCAATAGGAGTTTTATCTATGTTTGTTTAGATTGTTGTTTAGTTTTCATGTTTGATAATGTAACATGTTCGTTGTGTGATATTGTATGTTTACCTTTATGAACGTGAATTAGATCTAGGTTAATCTCAGACATGTATGTTGTGTAGACTTGGTTAAATTATTGCACAAATCAGTTCATTACAAGTGGCATAAGTAAGGGACCATTCCGAACCCAACGGTTTGAGGTTTTCCCTTGCGGGGGTGAGTGCGGCCTTAAATCATTTTCCCGGTTCACACCGGGTGGCGACTCCATTTTATTTCTCCGGTTTAGTCCCCCGCGGGCTACTCCGTACTCCCGACCGGGCCGCGAGCCCGGAACAGCGTCGCCCAGTTTCTGTTGTCTACAATGGGTCATAATTATCCAACAAAAGGTCATCCATTTGAGGGAAAAGTCAAAAAGCTACCTTTACCACGATGTTTTACCGCGCCGGGGAAACAAGATCCCATATGGACGTTTGCCAAAGCTCTTGGTCGCACCCTTTTTTTCTTCTAATTTTGTTATTCACCTTTTTGTTTGTTATTCACCGCTTCATATTCATCCTATTAGTTATATCTATTCATTCTGCCGTATCACTTCACGTTTACTTCCATGCATGCTTGCCTCTTTAGTTATTTCTTTTACATTACGTACTTAATTATCCGCTTTTATTATTAATGCTTTTACAGTTATTGTTAATTATATTATTGCGTTACATTGCTTAATACGTTTATGGAATTATGCTTTTGCCTTCATTTTTATTTACGTTTATGGGTATGCAAACTTGGATGTTGATTAAATTATCTTGCATGTGTTGCATAAGACTTGGTTATGCAATTGCATAAATCCTTCATTACAATTGGCGTAAGTAAGGGACCATTCTGAACCCAACGGTTTGAGATCTTCCCTTGCGAGGGGTGAGTGCGACCTTAAATCATTTCCCAGTTCACACTGGGTGGTGACTCCATTTACTCTCCGGTTTCGTCCCCCGCGGGCTACTCCATACTCTCGATCGGGCCGCGAGCCTGGACAGTGTCGCTGTACCTCTGTACCGTGTCTACAGTGTAAAAAAAGGTGGCAAAGACGAGCAAGTCTGTAACGGTTCAAAAATGAGCCATCTCTTTTCAAGTAACGGTTCAAAAATGAACAATCTCTCATCGAGTAACGGTTCAAAAATGAGCCATCTCTCATCAGTAACGGTTCAAAAATGAACTATCTCATTAGTAACGGTTCAGAAATGAACCATCTCTCAACAAGTAACGGTTCGGAAATGAACCATCTCTCAACAAGTAACGGTTCGAAAATGGACCATCTCTCAACAAGTAACGGTTCAGAAATGAACCATCTCTCAACAAGTAATGGTTCGGAAATGAACCATCTCTCAACAAGAAATGGACCATCTTTCAACAAGTAATGGTTCAGAAATGAACCATCTCTCAACAAGTAACGGTTCAGAAATGAACCATCTCTCAACAAGTAACGGTTTGGATATAGACCATCTCTCATCAGTAATGATTCGAAAATGAATCATCTCTCATCAGTAACAGTTCGGAAATAAACCATCCCTCATCAGTAACGGTTCGAAAATGGACCACTATCTCATAACAGTAACGGTTCAAAAATGAACCATCATCTTACATCAACTCAGTTCAAAGTATCTCGCAAAGCAGCAGGTAAGTTCGGCGACAGCTGGCGAACCAAGTAAGTAAAAAATGCATGCATGACTTTGATAGGATTGTCACTGTCACACATTACACAAGTCCCATCAAAGTGGGGGCGACTGTAGATACTGTATTTTTGCATAAAGCCCAATGATGACCCTCGTATGGAGGCACTACCCGATAAGTTGCGGAAGTCGCAGGAAACGGACGTCGGAAGGAAAAATGAGAAAAAATACCTTTCCTAATTTAATTCCTTTATTTAGCCTCGGGTTCGCTTGATTGATATCTGTTTTAAAATAATCAGCCTCGGCCCAAAACCCCGCACCTATCACATAAGGCCCACAAACCGAAGTCCAATCCAAAAATATTCAAAACACAATTAACACATGTCACAAATTAAATCAAATCCTCTTCATAATCTAAGTAAATTCTCTTCCTAAATTAAATAAATCACCTCCCAAATTAAAGATATTCCCCACCAAAATTACACAAATTTATTTCCCTAAATAATTTAATTAAACACAACCCATATTTGCATGATTTCCTTCCTTACCTAGAAGCCCTAGCTCACCATTATAAAAAGAGGACTAAACCAAACCCTAAACCTCTCTCACTCCCCATTGGCCCTCACTCTCACGGCTGAAACAAAAACAAATAAACTTCATCTCTCGCCCATCTCCCCTCATTCTCTCTCTCTCGGTAGTAACAAACTCTACTGCCTTCTTCATACTCTTATTCATCACAAAACACAGCAATAATGTAGCCCCCACAACCGACTAAAAGACAAACCAAGCAGCCCCCCACGTCAAAACACACTCATACGCTACATTCTCTCTCCCTCAACTGACTCCACAAACGACGTGAGCACACCCCATTCACTGCCCTGCATGGCCACTCAACAACCCTAAGCTACACATATTCAATAAACACACAACCCACTCACTTTAACCTAACACATTCGGTAGCCCCTATAACCTAAACACTCATCTCTCTCTCCTTCACGTAACACACACTTCACCTAGAGACAAAGCCACCTCACGCAATACACAAACACAATAAAGCCAGCCCATTTACGACACACAAACGCATATTCACAAAAGACATGCACCCACCACCTGACCGAGTAAAACAACAACAAATAAATACCCTTCAACCCATACCCACGATCGTCACAAATAACAACAAAACCTAACTGCTCCATCACGCCATCAACGCACACAAAACTGACAAACCCACTTCACGCAACACCTCACAAAAACTAACTCACGCCCAGCCACCTAACACACAAACTGCCCATTCACCAAAGCCACGAAGAAGCACACACGTGAAAAAAAGGAACAAAACCCCCCCAAACCGACACACTTAAACACACAGCCACAAACCCAGCACATGTTTCATTTTGTTATTTAATTTTGTGTTCATTCATCGTTTATGTTTTATTATTTCGTTATTTACTTTCCGCATGTTATTGCTTTATTTATTTATGCATTGCTAATCTAGTGCGCATGGGCTAATCACGTTGAGCTAAAGGTCCTCCATTCGAGGGAAAAGCCAAAAGGCTACATTTACCATGATGTTTTGCCGCGCCGGGGATACAAGATCCATATGGACGTTGGCCAAAGCTCTTTGTCGTACCCTTTTTTCTTCTAATTTTGTTGTTCACCTTTTCATTTGTTATTTATCGCTTCGTATTCATCCTATTAGTTATCTCTATTCATTCTGCCACATCACTTCACGTTACTTCCTTGCATGCTTGCCTCTTTAGTTATTTCTCTTAAGTTACGCACTTAATTACCCGTTTTTA
Source organism: Zanthoxylum bungeanum (assembly GCA_019454045.1). NCBI lineage: Eukaryota > Viridiplantae > Streptophyta > Magnoliopsida > Sapindales > Rutaceae > Zanthoxylum > Zanthoxylum bungeanum. The sequence goes on along the minus strand of SKCR01039127.1, from coordinate 90,547 downwards.
TTATTAATGCTTTACAGTTATTGTTAATTACATTATTGCGCTTCATTGTTTAATACGTTTATGGAATTATGCATTTGCCTTCATTTTTATTTACGTTTGTGGGTGTGCAAACTTGTGTGTTGATTAAATTATCTTGCATGTGTTGCATAAGACTTGGTTATATTTTTGCATAAATCCTTTCATTACAATTGGCATAAGTAAGGGACTATTCCGAACCCAACGGTTTGAGGTCTTCCCTTGCGAGGGGCGAGTGCGGCCTTAAATTATTTCCCAGTTCACACTGGGTGGTGACTCTATTTATTCTCCGGTTTAGTCCCCCGTGGGCTACTCCCTACTCCCGATTGGGCCGCGAGCCCGGGCAGTGTCGCCCACCTCTGTGGCCGTGTCTATAGCGATGCCTATAATAATTGGATGAAAGCCAATGAGAACGCCCACAGCTATTTGATAGCAGGGATGTCTGAGGTTCTTGCTGCAAAGTATGAGCTTATGACGACAATATCTTTAATAATGCGGTAATTACAAGACATGTTTGAGCAACCTTCAGAGCGGTAATAATATGAGGCTATCGTCTCATTATTAACCGCAAGGATGAAGGAAGGATCATCAATCCGAGTGCATGTCTTAAGGATGATGTCTCATCTCAACACGGATGAAACTCATGGTGCTCGTATTAATGAGCAAAGCCAGGCGACAATTATTATGGAAACACTTTCGAAGAGTTTCCTACAGTTTAAAAGCAACTGTTCTATGAATAATTTGTCTTTTACTTTGACCCAACTACTAAATGAGCTCACCACTTACGAGTCCATGATGGATCCTCGTAGACCTAGCATAGAGGCTAATGTTGCCGAATCTTCTATATCTGTAAAGAACAAGAAGAAAGGCACTTGGAAGGTTAAGGCAAAGCCAATGAAAGAAGAACAAAGGCTCTAAAGGTGCCAATCCCAAAGGAAAATGTTTCCATTGTAGCGAACAAGGGCATTGGAAGAGGAATTGTCCTAAGTACCTAGCTGATAAGTGCATGAAAGTGCACTTTAAACATCGCTAACTCGGCTTAATTATCATGTATGTAATCTTAATTAGATTTTATTTTGTGCTTTGTTATTAGAAGCAATAACATATGAAGTTTGGAGCAATTGCGCGTGTTTCGGGACCTTACAGGCACATCGGAAGCAAGCAGGAGCATCGAAAACAGGACGTGCAGAACCAGCGAAGAAATTCACTGGCGCCGCGATGTCAAACTTCTTGGCACCGCGGTGCCTGCACACCTCCATATAAACATCCCACAGCTTTGGCATCGCGGTGCCAATTGTCAGTGCCGAGGCACCGCGGAACAGTCCCAGAAGCTTATTATGGTCGTCTTTTATGCATATATGGACTCCAGAACTTCTCTATATAAACCCAACTTCATCCAAACCCTAAGAAGAGGAGAAAAAGTGATGAGAAAAGAGGAGAGAAACATAAGAGAAACACACATCAAAGAGCCACAAACTCAATTTCGAGAGAGAAGAACGAAGAACTTCAAGCGGGCATGACTTCTCTCCGATCTATCCAGGCTATATCTCTATTCTGCATGGAGAACTAATCTCCTAGGCAAAGCTAAGGATTGAATCTTTTATTTAAGTTTTTATATTCATGTTGTTGATTATAAGTACTCTTAAACGTTTAGTACAATTGATGTTTATTATTCTTTATTATCTTTCGTTTTATAAATCCAGAAACTTTGTTTATTCAACTTGTATATAGATTCAGTCATGCTTTTTCTATGTGTGATTAGGGAACCCAGTTGTTACTGGTAAAGTTGTTTTATGAGTTGGTCTTCTGCTGCAGTATTGCCCGAGGGTATATTATCGACGTTAGATAAGTCATAATGATAACTTTATGTGCTGTTAACATAGAGAAAGTAAATCATCGATTACCTTAGAATTTAATAGGTGTAGAATTGAATATCTTCTGATTGTTGGTTTGGGATGTGAAACCTTCAATTGTGTAATAAAAAGAAATCAATAACTGAATATAGGGTTTTGATACAAGAGGAATTCCTAACGCTTTGTTGTTTATCTCTACTGATATTCTTCAACATATTTTCTATAGTTCTTATTCTATATTATCGATTCAATCATTATCTTTTCATATAGTTATTGCTAACGTTTTGTTGAAGTAAATCAATTCTTTGTAACCATCTCTCTGAGGAATCGACACGCCAACTATATTGTGATAGCCACAAGTACTTTTGAGCGTAATCAAAATTTGGCATCGTTGCCGGGGAGACGGTTTACAAGCAAAAAGAGCAGGTTTGCTTGGTCAACAACAAAAGCGGTAACTTCATCCCATATTTATTTTTTATTTTTTTATTTATTTTTTTATTTCAGTTATTTATTTAATTTATCTATTTATTTTATTTCAATTTTAGTTTTAGTTTTAGTTTTGATTTTTAGTTTATTATTATTTTTTTCTCATGTTATTTATGTTTAAGTGCATGCCTGGACTTGGGGATCGGTTGGGTAGATTTGTTAGAGTTGACGAGGAATACTCAGACTCAGAAAATCTATTCGAAAACCTTTTTGCCACACCATCTACATCTAGCACACACAACATGAGTGAATATGAGAGACCACCTATGAGGACTCTTGAGGAGTACCTCCACCCAACTCGCACACACCATCGTGCATCATGTTTCCTCCTAATGCACCACATATAGATTTTAAGCCTGGAATGATATAGTATCTCCCAACCTTTCATGGTTTGGAGAACGAGAACCTTTATATGCACATTAGAGAGTTTGAAGAGGTTGTAGCAACTTTCCATGACCGGTTTGGAATCACTGACACAATTAGACTAAAGTTATTCCCATTTTTCCTTAAGGTAGGGCTTAAAGCTGGTTGTATTCTCTAAGACCTCAGTCAATAGGATCATGGGGTGAGATGATACATGCATTCTTTAATAAATACTTCCCACACCATAAGACGAATGCCTTGAAAAAAAAAATATCTACCTTTTCCCAAAAAGACAATGAAACCCTTTATCAAACATGGGAGATGTATAAAGAGATGTTAGCTAGTTATCCTCACCATAGATATGAGAGTTGGCGCTTAGTGAGTAATTTTTATGACGGTCTAACCCCTAGAGAGTGCCAATTCATGGAGATACTGTGCAATGGTAAGTTCATCCGAAAGGACCCTGATGAGGCATTAGAGTACTTAAATGACCTAGCTGAGAAATCTCACACATGGACTGGACCTAATGCCATGGATAACATTGATAGAACACACCTCACTTCTTCTAGCAGAGGCATATACCACTCTAGAGAAGAAGATAGTCTTAGGACACAAGTTGAGCTATTAACTAGACAATTAGGAGCCTTAAAAGCTAATGATAGCCAGACTATGCATGCAGTAGCCCATTTAGAACCTCAAGGGGTATGCTTTGTGTGTAAGAGAACTGACCATCTAGCCCAAGAGTGTCCTATATATGGTGAGATGAGGGGAACATATGAGGAACAATGCAATACCTTAGGGATATATAAAAAGCCTTATACACCATATTCAGATACCTATAATCCTAGTTGGTGGAACCATCCTAATCTTAGTTGGAAACATGAGTCTTATCAGCATACTAAGACACCACAACCCAAAGGTTATACTGCTCCCCTGTATCACACACCTTCCGTTCCTAGGAATTATTTAGAGGACACTGTACATGCATTTATAGAGGCCTAGAGCAAAACCAATCAAAAGTTTGATTCATTGATAGCTCAGGTAATTAAGGACAATAAGGAGATCATGAGTCAAGTCTCGAAGTTGACTAATGTCCTGAGTGTGCAAGAACAAGTAAAATTCCCATCTCAGGCTCAACCAAATCCATAAGGGCAACACATGACATAGGCTGATCATGAGGTATCCAATGTTAGAGGTGTTAATTCATAATCACTAGGAGTGGTAAGGAGGTAGGCTTGTAGGACACTTCCAACACTGTAGGAGCCAGTAAGGATAGTAATGAAAATACCCCTCAGGCAGATCAATAGACACATTTTCCAGTTAGAGTACCCTTTCCTCAGGCACTTAGGCCCATAGCGAGAGCTACGGACCCAAATGGTGAGATCCTAGAACATCTTAAGTAAGTAAATATTAACCTTCCACTGTTACATGTGATAAAATAAGCTCCTACTTATGCGAAGGTTTTAAAGGATCTATGTATCATAAAGAGAAAACATCATGTGAAGAAGACTGTATTCTTGACAGAGCAGACTAGTGCAGTAATTAAATAGAGGACTCCACCAAAATATAAAGATCCAGGGTGTCCTACCATAATTTGTCACACTGGCACACATGAGTTCGGTCAAGCTTTATTAGATTTAGGTGTTAGTGTTAATCTTATGCCATATTCTATTTATATGCAGTTAGGGCTTGGTGAGATTAAACCTACATCTATAGTTTTACAGTTAGCTGACCAATCTATCAGAGCACCGCGGGGAGTAGTTGAGGATGTTTTAGTTCAAATCGATAAATTCTATTACCCCGTTGATTTCCTGATCTTAGATACTCACTCTGTGGTTAACACAGGTGGACCCTTTTCTCGCTACAGCTAATGCCCTTATTAATTGCATGAATGATCTCATGAAGTTATCATTTGGGAATATGACACTGGAAATAAATATTTTTCATGTTGAAAAACAACCACAAGGTGATGATGAGTGTCAATATACATACATGCTAGACACAGTCTTACCAGAAACAGCTTCTTCACAATATGAATCACATCCTCCCGAATTGAAATTGACCCCAAAGTACCGTAAAAGGAGGAAAATGAGAGTTATTTCTCATTTGAAGATGATCCCTGGGAAATTAAAAATGAGATTGAACCAACTTTTACATATGTGCAGCCTACAATCTCAACCACCAGACCCCTGGGGGATCAATAGATAAACTGCAACAACTAGACAAAACTTCTTTCTCACGCCCTCATCAGTTCACTACATGGAAGCCACAATGACAACATTAAGTGGTTACGTCTGGTTGAAGACGTTAAACTTAGCGCTAGCGAGGAGGCAACTCTTGCATCTGTATTTATTTATTTTATTCATTTTATTTTATTTAATGTAGTTTTATTTTATTGTGTGATAATTGTATGTTTATTATATGCATGAGTTTTTATGCAGGTGTTAACGCAACCTACATAGCCACATAGCTAAAGTCTCACCAGTAGGAACTTGATCAACTCCGCGCCTGGTAATGTTTTTCCTTAATCCTTTTTATTTATATTTATCTTATATTGAGGACAATGCAAGTTTTAAGTGTGGGGGTGTATGCATGCACATGATAATACCTGTTATATAAAAATAATTTGTTTATTTTTAGTCCTTAATAGTAAATCATAAGTCCAATGATGAATATTATTTGCTTTTGGAGGAAAACTTAGAAACGATAAGTTCTTTAATGTACTTTTATATGTTGCCTTGAGTAGTTGATCTAGATTAGACTCGTAAGCATTTAACTATAGGTTTTTAGCAGTGAAAGCCTATTGTAGGCACTGTATTTTTGCATATAAGTCCATATGATGAGTCTCATATAGAGACACTACCTTTTAAATTGCGGGAGTCGCGAGAAACGGACGTTGGAAGGGTAAAGTTGGAAATTGGCATTTTTGTTGGAATTAATTCAGTTGTCTAACTTCGGTCTGCTCGTTGGATCTCTGTTTCAAAGTTTATCCTCGGCCCAAAACCCCATAAGCCACTCATCAAACCATATACCAAACCCAAATACCCAAGCCTACCAAAAACCCAAAGCCCACGCCCAAGGAGACCAAGTTCACGCCCATGGCTCTCCTAATTAGCAAGATGCACATTTAACATATGCTTAAATCAAGTCAAATCCTTTCCTAAGTAAAAGAAATCTCATGGATCCCTTTCCTAATCAAAACCAATCACTATCCTAAATTAAAGAGATTCATTGCTTATGAGATACTAATTAGGAGATGTCACCATCATTAGAATATCTTTTCCTATTCAAACTAGGATTGCTTCCAACCCTTTGCCTATAAAAAGAGGCAGTCACCCACCCTTCCAAACCCTAGCAGACACGCCCAAAGCCTCCCACATTCCCTTCATATTTCTGCATCCCTCACACGTCCAAAGTCTCCATTGCCGCATATCACTGCCTTACTACACTACCCCCGCATACAGCCCCTCCTTGTGCGCCAAAAATGTCCCCTTCACTGCCGCAAAACCTCCTTGAAATAAACCTGAAACTGCACGCATAAACCTACCAAAAACTACACGGTTTCTACGCCCACTGCACACATAAAAACAGTCCCAAAACCTGCCAGTAAAACACCGCAAATCAGCCCTTCACAGCCCCAAAAACACAGTCCCAAAACCTTCCAGTAAAACAGCCCCTATTTTATAGCCCTTCCTTGTGCACCAAAACAATCCCCTGAAATCGCCTCACTGCAGTCCAAAAATGGCACCTTTTGACCACCGAAACTGCACCTTTTGACCACCAAAATAGTGCCTTTTTTGCCACCAAAACAGCCCCTATTTTACCCCCTTAAAACCGCAAAGAACCAGCAGCAAAACAGCGAGGAAACAGCTATGAAACAGAGTGAAAATAGTGGCCCAAACAGCAAAACAGCGAAGGAAAACGTTGAGTTAGTGAACTGGAGGAGTTGCGGATCATCAACCCTTCCAACGGCCATATAACGCACTTCCGAGAAGCGACATAAAAGGTTAGACCTGAGGGCACCTTCTTTATTTATTATCTTTCGTTTCTTTTATTTATTTTAATATATCTTCGCATGAGAGTCGTTAGTTGATTTGTTTTGTGGTCGTTGGGTGAATGGATATGTGTTCTTTCTTGTGGTATATCGGATGGAAACCCGGACGTAAATTCCGTAACCGAATCTGAATGGACGGTATTGCGGTTTGCACTCGGGATACAATGCCACGTACCGCTTGAGAGATACACATATTTCATTCATCCAACATTGTATTCGAGCATGATTAGGCTGCTAGTATGTTATTTATCTTAAACATGATTTAATCGATGGTATTTTCTTTCTTTATGCATGATTAGGTTGTTTTATATTATATTAGGGATTTAATTTATATTTATGCTTAGATTCTTATTTATTTTCCACATTAGATAATTGAGCATGCTTGTGTGATCATTGTATGTTATTGCGTGTTTACCGTTATGACAACTTACTTTGAAGCATGCGAACTTAGATATAGGTTCCATTATTATTCTTATGCATGCGAACTAGATCTAAGCTACCTTTGAACATACATGTTAAGTAGATTCGGTTAGTTTATTGCACAAATCATATCATTACAAGTGACATAAGTAAGGGACCATTCCGAACCCAACGGTTTGAGGTCTTCCCTTGCGAGGGGTGAGTGCGGCCTTAAATCACATTTTCCCGGTTCACACCGGGTGGCGACTCCATGTTATTTCTCCGATTTAGTTCCCCCGTGGGCTATTCCGTACTCCCAACTAGGCCGCGAGCCTAGAACAACATCGTCAATTTCTGTGTCCTACAGTCTGGCGACTCCACTGGGGATAGAGAATTGGCCCCGAAATCATGTCTTGTGATGTTTATGATTTATGCTTTAGTTAACCGTGTCTATAATAGGTTGAAAAGGGTTTAATCAAAGGCATTATTAAAGCTTGGTAATGGTTTGGTGTCTTCCTTCATTCACTACCTTTCTATGAGGAAAAGCTGTGAAGGCACCTAGATAATCATGTACTTGTAGCTTACTGTGATGGACTAATTTGGAGGACTCGTTGTTTATTCCTGTCACCAAGCGATAAGAGCCTAAGAGGCTTGGGTATTTAAAAGAGTTTTCTCCACCCTCCCTCTGGGGAATCTACAACGGGAAATCAATTTGACAGTTAGTCACGCACCTTAACTCGTTGGCACGTACCGTAAGGTATAAAAAAATTGCACTCACTTTGTCGCTTGAACCCTTGAGTAGGGAGTCCTAGTTGTGGGCAATCCTTCGTCAACGAGAGCATTTGTTCACGCTCATGTAAACCCACATGAGAGCCTTAGTCGTAAAAACTAATAGAAATTATTTATTTTGTGTTTATGTTTTGGACCGTCGTCATTTGGATCCAGATGGACCTTTTGTCAGAAGATGTGAACTTGTTGGGCTATTTAAACTGGGACGAGTTCGTGTCCTTTGATAGTTGGGCCAAAAGCCTCTAAAATGCCGATGGGCCACTTTATGTGTGGGCTTCTTATCATTTGAAGTTGTTTAGCCATGTTATCGTAAAGTGTAAACTTGTTGGGCCTTTTCAACTGGGACAAGTTTGCGCCACGCAATAATGTGATTGAACACTTTAGAACGATAATGGGCCAATTAGTATAGAATTTTATGAATTTATGCATTACATGCATTGCACGCATACACATGATGGGCGGAAAATATATCAAAATTTACCGCCCCTTTAACCTAATATTTTGTTTAGTTTCTCGGGTTTGATGAACGTTTTGATGTGTTTTTGTTTATTTTACAGATAAAAAATATCGGGCCTCAATGAAATCATTTAGAATGAAATATGGGTCAAATAAGGGCAATTATTGGACTTGATATTTTAATTTTGGAGATTGGAAACTTGAAAGGGCGTTTTTGACAAAGTGTAGTTTTGGAAATTCCAGTTTTGCACATCTGTCATATTTTGGGTATAACTCTTACTCCGATATCGGATTGAGCTGATTCAAGTGCCAGATTAAAGAAGACTCAAATATCTACAACTTTGAAAGACAAAATAGTTTCGAATTCTGAATATTTCATTACCGAAATTGATGAACCATCCAGAAGTGTGTTGTGTGTAATTATTAAAGTCATTTTCAATCATCTTCAAAGCAAAAAAATAAATTAATAAATAAATAATAAAATTATCAAATCATCACCAAACATGATAAGCAATTAGTAGAGCAATTAATAATGGATTTGGTTGAGTAATTAGTGGAGAAATTAATAATGGATTTGGTGGAGAATTTGATGGATGATTTGATGGAGGCAAAATTTTGCCTATAAATACCAAGCCATTTCATTTGTAAAATTCATACTTTCTTCTTTGAAATTCCTAAAGAATAAATAAGAAGATTGTATCTTGTTTGTTTATTTACAGCTTTCAGTAATTAATTTCCGCTTTCGCACTTTCTTTTCTTTATTTTTCAGTTTTACTTCCGCAATTTACTTTTACGCACAATCCTTTCCTTTCTTTACTTTTGCAGTTTTTATTTTTCAAGCAATGAGGAGGTAATTCCCCTTTGCTGGGGTGAAAGGTAAAGCTTTTATTATTGTTATTTAGATTAATCTCCTTAATTATAATATATAAACTATTTAAAACTTGACTTAATCAGGATACCGCCTTAATCTGCGGTGGTAATTATCGGACGTAAAATTAAGAAGAGAGAGGGAGATATCAAAAAATAGTAATAAAAGTTGATCCCTAACCTCAGTATTTTTTTTTATTCAGTATTTAACTTTTCAGCATTTCAGCAATTTACTTTTCAGCAATTTACTCTTCAGCAATTCATTTTCAGCAATTTAAGTAATTTACTTTCAGTAATTTACTTTTATTTTTTTTTTACTTTTTACTTTTACTTTTACTTTTTTTACTTTTCAGCAATTTACTTTCAGTATTTTACTTTATGTCTTTTATTTTATTTAATTTTTAGTACCCGTAAATATGTGCGTAACTAAGCCAGTTATCTGGGGTTGTGATGAAATCCAATATCACCGGTTTATAAGGGGTTAGATTATAGCTTGGGTAATATAAAGGTTTATTTATTGAGTCTTAATTTTAATGCTTCTTATTAACTGGCCATTAATAAAATTGATTAGGTAAACTTAAAATGAACTTGGAAAATGGATTTTAAGTTAATGACCTTAGACTCAATAGCCCACGATCTTCTTTGAGGATAGATAACTCTTTAATAGATTTCCTTATAGGATAGGAATATGACCTCGGGCGGGCGGGGTAGTCATAATTGGAACTTAAACTTAATGAATCCAGGTAATTTGGTTGCCATATACATATGGTTCAAATTGGGTTATACGGGTATTTGTAATCGACCATCGGAAGAGGCTTTTAAATAATTTAGTGTTTCAGGTTAATAAATTATATATTACCAAACTGTAAGATAACCACTTATCTTTAATAGATATTGGAAGGATTCACACCACACCCTGGATAGTTTTATAAATTGAATTTTCTTCAATCTACTTTCAAGAAATTTTATATACTTGTTTTAAGTTTTAAAGTCACCACCCAATCAAACAATCAATCTATTAGATACTTGTAAACATTTGACCTCATAAAAATTAATAGACAAGGTTTTAAGTCCTCGTGGATCGATACTTTTTATACTACTTGAACGATACGTGCGCTTGCGTTATACGAGTGTGATTACGCACCGGTCAAGTTTTGGCGCCGTTGCCGGGGACTTATTTATCTTTTACTATTAGTTTAGGGGTTAGATACGTTATTTGTATCTAATTTATTTTTACTTTTTGTTGTTGTTTTCTTGTGTTTCAGGTTCTCAGAAACTACATGAGACGAACCAGAAGTTTTGAACTCCGACCGCTTGACCCATAAATTGAAAGAACCATCAGACAATTGAGAAGGAAAGGCGAGAAGGCCAAGAAGCTTTGGTCACATGGAACCTGAACCTTTGGAGTTGCACCACTGATACCCATTCGAGACAGAACCATTATGGTGGTCGACGACTTCATTTCATGTATTGTACTTCCTCATTTACCAGCCAAATGCGGGTGACATCAAAACATGCATCCAGATGATTCAGTAGTCAGTACAGTTTGGGGGAAATGCAACTGAAGATCCTAATTCTCACATCAGCAACTTCCTAGAAGTTTGCGGTACTTTCAATTACAACTGAGCAGCTGAGGAAGCAATGAGACTGCAGGTTTTTCCATATTCCCTGAAAGACAGAGCTAAAGCTTGGCTACATTCGTTACCAGCAGGTTCCATCATAACTTGGAACACTCTAGCCACAAAATTCCTTGCAAAGTACTTTCCACCAGCAAGAACTGCAAATTTGAGGAATGACATCACATCTTTTGTACAACAAGATTTAGAATCCCTTTGCGAAGCTTGGAAAGATTCAAAGATTTACTCCGGAAATGTCCTCACCATGAGATTGCAAAATGGCTACAAGTTCAAACCTTTTACAATGGACTTTCTGGATTAATGAGAACCACAATTGATGCTGTTGTTGGAGGAGCTTTAATGGCAAAAGGAGAAGATCAAGCATGGGACTTAATTGAAGAAATGGCCAACAAAAACTCCTTGTGGCCAACAGAAAGGAGCATGATTCAAAGAATTGCAGGAATTTATGAAGTTGGAGCCAACACGGCACTGAATTCCAAGCTGGATGTGATTTGCAAAAATATGGAAACTCTTAACATGAAAGTTAATGGTGGATCCACAAGTTCACCATTTGGAGGAGCACATGAGTCATAATCTTTCAACCAACATAAAGAAACGGTGAATTATGTCAACAATTTCAACAGACAGTGGAACAATCCATATTCCAACACCTACAACCCAGGGTGGAGAAATCATCCCAATCTCGCATGGAGCAACAATTCAGGGCAAATGAACAACCCACCACCCGGATTCCAACAACAGAACAAAGGCCACGAGCAGGCAAATGAATCAGGAATAACAGAAGTGTTGATCCACTTGAAAAAGATAGAAGCAAAACATGACTCTCAAGCAGCAAGATATGATGCTATGTTTCAATCCCAAGCAGCATTAATTCAAAGTCAATCAGCTTCTATTAAAGCACTGGAGAATCAAATTGGACAACTGGCCAATGCTCAGAGTTACAGACCGCCAGGTAACCTTCCTAGCAACACTGAACCAAATCCAAAGGAGGAACATGGGGAAGGAGCAGTGTCATGCCATCATGTTAAAAAGCGGTACTAAAATCAACAAAGATGTTGGAGCCAAAACAATGCTGAGGAAGTTCCAAAAGAAACAAAGCAACAGATGGAGGAAAAGGGAAAAAAGAACAGATCACTCCACCTCCACATTTTCCTCAGCGTCTTCAGAAGAATAAACTGGACAAGCAATTTGCTCGATTCTTGGAGGTGTTCAAAAAGCTGCATATCAACATTCCATTTGCAGAAGCGTTGGAACAAATGCCCAGCTATGCCAAATTTGAAAGACATTCTTTCACGAAAGCGAGATTGGGAGATTATGAGACAGTAGCATTATCAGAAGAATGCAGCGCCATCATTCAGAGAAAACTTCCTCCAAAGTTGAAAGATCCTGGCAGTTTCACTGTTCCTTGCACCATAGGAGAACATGACTTCGGTAAGGCTCTGTGTGATTTAGGTGCTAGTGTTAACTTGATGCCTTTTTCTATTTTCAGGAAACTGCAGATTGGAGAAACAATGCCCACTTCAGTCTCACTACAACTTGCTGATAGAACGCTCGTATTTCCAAGAGGCGTAGTTGAGGATGTGCTGGTCAAGGTTGACAAATTCATTTTCCCAGCAGATTTTATTGTCCTTGATATGGAGGAAGACGCAGACGTGCCAATCATCCTCGGGAGACCATTCTTGGCTACAGGTCGAACCATTATTGATGTACAAAAATGAGAACTAACCATGAGGGTACAAGACCAAGAAGTAACATTCAATGTTTTCAAGGCCATGAATTTCCCAGATGATGAAAAGAAGGAGGAATGTTTCAGACTTGATGTGATACATAGTACCATTCAGAACTCTGATGAAAGTCAAAGTTCTACTGACAAACATAAATCATGTCAATTACCTGTGGAGCCTGAAGATAAAGCGCACTGCGTACTGAAGAAGCCTATTCTTGCACTACAAGCAACAGAAGAGAAAACGTTCCACCAGCTCAATGAATTGCAGGAATTTCACATACAGTCTTTTGAGGATGCCAAATTGTACAAGGAAAAGGCAAGGAAAAGACATGATGAGAAGTTAGTGCGTATACAACTGGAACTAGGGCATACGGTACTATTAAACAAATCAAGGGTGAAATTCTTCCCATGGAAGCTAAAATCACGGTGGTCAGGTCCATTTGTGATCACCAAGGTTTTACAAGACAGAGCCGTTGAGATACATGATCCTGACTCTAACAAAACTTTCAAGGTTAAAAACAAGCGGGTCAAGCACTACTGGGGAGAATCATTTGAGCGACAAAAAGAAAGTGTCACACTTTCAGATCCAGCTTAACGTTCGAGAAGTCACGTCTAGCTGACGACTTTAAACTTAGCGCTCGCAGGAGGCAACCCATGCATTTGTTTTTGTATATATTTTGATTTGGTGTGATTTAATTTTGTGTGTTTATTTTTTGCAGATTAAGACATTTCAGGATGGAAGAAGTTCTCGCAAATCTTCACAAGCAATTTCCTTCTCTCCCTCAAAAATCTCTGATGAAAGTTTACAAAGCTCGTTTGGAACGGATGAGACTACTGATGATCAAGGTATTCCTACTGACATTCGTTGGATTATTGAAGCACGGGTCCGATTGGCAGGTGAGTCTTCTGACTCTTTTATTTCACATCTGCCTGGCTTAGGAAGGAGCATCTATGCTAAAAAGAGAAGAGCCAAAGAATGTGTGTGTTATAAATGTGCTTGCATGTTTTGTAATACTCGTTGTCGTTCTTTAGGAATGGTGTCTGATAACCGCGAAGATAAGATTAACTTCATTAGGGATGGCTTGAGTAAGGAGTCTTTGGATGACATATCTAAAACTCTTGAGACGCATCCCAATGGATGTGTGTATCACGGGATTCGTGTGTTATACGCACAATTCCAAAAGGAAAGACAACAGTTAAGTCTCGGGAATCTGACTCAAAAAGACCTTGTTTGCCAATTTATAAGAAAATTGGATGGGAAGCTTGTCCCTGACGCATAGACGTCAATCAAGCGCTACTTTTCTTGTACATATTGTATATCTCTTTGTCTTTTCCTGATAATTGTGATTTATTTTGTTGTTTTCTTTTATTTTCTCTGACAGGATCCAGACCTTTTTACTATCACGATTTATTTTACTGTTTAAACTAATAATTTCATTTGCAGGTACTAGTGCTATTATTTTACTCACCCTTTTCATTGTTATTATAAATTACTCATTGCACTTTTGAAGACATCCAGAGTAAAACATGGAAGCCACTTCAAGAAGACGAGTTGAAAACATCTGTGTGTTTGCGGTAGTAGTGTTGGTACTAAACCACAATACGTAGAAGTAGCACAAGAATTGGGTTGAGTCTTAGCTGCAAGAAATATGCACTTAGTATATAGCGGCGGAGGCAATCTTGAACTAATGGGGATCGTTTCAAAGGCCGTACAGGAAGGAGGTAGTAACATTTTAGGAATCATCCCAAAACCCTTGGCAGAGGCAAATCTTATTGGATCATCAAATGGAGAGACACTGATCGTGCCAGGTATGTCTGAACGACTGGTAGAAATGATTAACCGTGCTGATGCTTTTATTGCTTTGCCAGGTGGCTTGGGCACATTGGAGGAAACTTTTATAGTGTCATCTTGGGCGAACTTGAACATACACTATAAACCAATTGGGCTGTTTAACGTTGATGGATTTTATGATTTTCTTTGTGTGTTTCTTGATGATGCCCGAAGAAATGGGTTCATGTCAAAACCTTTAAAAGAACTACTCTTTACTGCCAGAACTGCTCCGGATCTAATAGACCAACTCTTAGCCTATGAACCATAAGTTGACCCTATCCTTTCAAAGATAAATTGGTCCGAGGACGATCGTGGTAAGAGGCGTCGGATTAATCTGGATCTTAACCTTTAATTTCCTGTAGAATTTCGGCTAACCGGGTATTATCTTCTAAACTCTTCTTCTACTGTTTAAGACATTGGGGATAATGTCTCATTTAGGTTTGGGGGAGAGAATTAGTTGACTAGTACTTGTTTTTATTTGTGTGTTGTTTTTATTTTTTAGTCCAAAATTTTTGAAAAATACAAAAAAAATTGAAAATTTTTCAAAAATTACAAAAATATTTTGCGTTTTTGTGTTTTTATTTTGACTAAAAAGGTGAAATTGGTAAGAGATAGCTGAGTAAGGAGTTTCCACTCCTGAGACGTATCTCAAACCTATTTCGAAACAAGTAAATTTTTGTTTATTTGATTTTAAATTATTTAATTTGTAAATTCTCCATAAAACTGACTAAATGGATCTTCATATGCTCAGTTAGCAGATATTATTAACATGCATTGTAACATACGGACATGAACTGTAATTGAAAAGTTTGTAATATTCAGTGCTCTAGTTTAATTGGAGGAAGCATCTCAAAAGCAATGGAGTAAAAAAAAAATCTGATATCCGAGTTATTAAGTCTGTAAGGGTGTTTTAACACCTAGTGCCCTAAAACCAACTGGTTTGGGAGTCACTGGCCCAAAGCTCGCTACATGGATCAAAGATGCTGCAAAAAAATATATATCTGAAGTCTGAGTAATTAAGTCCGTAGGGGTGTCTTAACACCTGGTGCCCTAAAGCCAACTGGTTTGGGAGCCACCGACCCAACACTCGCTACATAGACGGAAGATATTGTATATAAATAAAAAAAAATCAAAGAAAATAAAAAATCAGAAAAATGAGAAAAATTATTCCATTGCTACAAAAAGGTGTGAATTCTGATAAAACTTTAGGACAAAAATATTATTCTCTTATCAACTGCACTTGTGACTGTTGTGGGCAAAAATGAGTTATTTAATATTTTGTTGGCTGTGTATATGGAGAATGGTAAATATAATCGGAGAATTTACTTTTTCTGTAATTTAGAAAGAAACAAAACAACTAGTAACTTGGAGTAGAAGTTTCACCTGATTAGTCACTAACTTTCTTTATTCTCTTTTCTCTTGTCTTTTTGCTTTTGTGTGCATTAGTTTCACTACCTTTTTACTTTTGTAAAATGTTTATCATTGCTGTAAACCCTCATGATACTACAACTCGTCCACTAGGGACACCTAGGGGTTTAAAGGCTTGTTGCATACTCTAAATGCAACCGTGATCCCTACGAAAGTGGCTTAGTTTAATTTTTTGTTGTTGTTTTGCTCGAGGACTAGCAAAATGTTAGGTTTGGAGGTGTGATGAGCGGAAAATATATCAATATTTACCGCCCCTTTAACTTAATATTTTGTTTAGTTTCTCGGGTTTGATGAATGTTTTGAAGTGTTTTAGTTTATTTTGCAGATAAAATAATATCGAGTCTCAATGAAATCATTTAGGACGAAATATGGGTCAAATAAGGGCAATTATTGGACTTGATATTTTAATTTTGGAGATTGGAAACTTGAAAGGGCGTTTTTGACAAAGTGCAGTTTTGGAAATTCTAATTTTGCACATCTGTCGTATTTTAGGTATAACATTTTACTCCGATATCAGATTGAGCTGATTCAAGTGCCAGATTGAAGAAGACTCAAAGATCTACAACTTTTAAAGACAAAATATTTTCGAATTCTGAAGATTTCATGACCGAAATTGATGAACCATCCAGAAGTGTGTTGTGTGTAATTATTAAAGTCATTTTCAATCATTTTCAAAGCAAAAAAATAAATTAATAAATTATCAAATTATCAAATCATCACCAAACATGATAACCAATTAGTGGAGCAATTAATAATGTATTTGGTGGAGTAATTAGTGGAGAAATTAATAATGGATTTGGTGGAGAATTTGATGGATGATTTGATGGAGGCAAAATTTTGCCTATAAATACCAAGCCATTTCATTTGTAAAATTCATACTTTCTTCTTTGAAATTCCTAAAGAATAAATAAGAAGATTGTATCTTGTTTGTTTATTTATAGCTTTCAGTAATTAATTTCCGCTTTTTCACTTTCTTTTCTTTATTTTCAGTTTTTACTTTCCGCAATTTACTATTACGCACAATCATTTCCTTTCTTTACTTTTGCAGTTTTTATTTTTCAAGCAATGAGGAGGTAATTCCCCTTTGCTGGGGTGAAAGGTAAAGCTTTTATTATTGCTATTTTGATTAATCTCCCTTAATTATAATATATAAACTATTTAAAACTTGACTTAATCAAGATACCGCATTTATGGCTGGTTGGTAATTATCACGTAAAGTTAATATATTATATTAAGGGAGATATCTAAAATAGTAGTAATAAAAGTTGATCCTCTAACCCCCAGTATTTTTCTTTTATTTTACTTTTACTTTATTTAATTTTTGTAATTTACTTTTCAACAATTTACTCTTCAGCAATTTACTTTCAGTAATTTACTTTTATTTTTTTTACTTTTATTTTTTTTACTTTTACTTTTACTTTTTTTACTTTTCAGCAATTTACTTTCAGTATTTTACTTTATGTCTTTTATTTTATTTAAATTTTTACTACCCGTAAATATGTGTCGTAACTAAGCCAGTTATCTGGGGTTGTGATGAAATCCAATATCACGGTTTATAAGGGGTTAGATTATAGCTTGGGTAATATAAAGGTTTATTTATTGAGTCTTAATCTTAATGTTTTTTATTAACTGGCCATTAATAAAATTGATTAGGTAAACTTAAAATGAACTTGGAAAAGGGATTTTAGGTTAAAGACCTTAGACTCAAAAGGCCATCAGTGAACATGAGTGAATCAGTCAACGAGGGGTCTCGAATGTATCAGATTGAAGCTAACCTCACCAAAATGACTGAACAACTGCAAGCTTTGACTGCCGCCATGTCTAATATGGTTGTGCCCCGCGCCGCAGGAGGATCTGAAAATGAGAGGCGTGAGAGCCCTCCAATTGGATTGAATGATGATGCTCTTGTGTTTGATGATGATATGGCCGAATATGCCGCTGGGAGAATAGCCGGGTCTCAGGCTGAGATACAGAAACTCCGTGTCAAATGGAGTCAGTTACCCGTAAACTGAAGGGGAACATGAGGATTTATTGGATTATGATGCAATGACCTTCGAGGAACAGCTGCCAGCTCAGTTTAAAATGCCCAATATTGCCAAATTTAATGAAAATGGAGACTCGAGGGTCCATCTGCGGAAATATGTCTCGGTGATGAGTTCAGTAGGCCTGTCGCAGTGCCAAGTCCAAAAGATGTTTGGGATGTCACTCGAGGGGGCACCTATAGTGTGGTATCACAGCCTTGAGAAAAAGGTTAATGAAGATTGGAGGGAACTGGTTGATGCCTTCCTAAAGCAGTATGTTACAGACTTGGAGATCGACTTGTCGCTTCGCGACTTTGAGAATACCAAGCAGAAGCCAAAGGAAAGCTTTAAGGAATACGTGGATCGCTGGAGAAGCCAGCTTTTGAAGATGCAAACTCGGCTTTCAGAGAATGACCAGATTAAGATGATTATCAAGGGTACGAAACCCTCGATTTATGGTAAGCTGAGGAGGATGACCTCCATGATTGCGGATTTCCTACAGCTGAGGGAAACGGTCATGGATATTGAAGAGGAGGAAGCCGAGAATCGGAAGTTTTACAGTCTGAATAGGAGAACCGTTGGAGGACCCTCGGGCGCTAAACGTGTTACTGCGGAGATTGATGCCATTAAGAATAGGCGTTTTTCTAACTTAGGCAGACCCTTGTCTAAAGTACTTGAGAAGTTGACCAGACAGGGACTCTTGAAACCTTTGGAGCCTAGACCACTACCCAATCCTCCACCACCAAACCTTAACATGAATCGTTATTATCACTTCCACCAAAACCCCGGCCACGACACCGACAACTGTACCCGCCTGAGACATGAGATCCAAGACCTTATAGACTCCCAAAAAATCCCCGATCCTGAAAAAGAACAGCCTAACACATACCGCAACCCCTTGCCCAACTATCATTATGTTCCCCCACCTACTTATTTGATCAACTCTGGCCTACCTGAAGACCTTGTCCTCCAATCCTTCGACCATCAAGCCTCTTGCCTTGGAATTTGGGATAGCAACAGTGAGGATGAAATGGAGCAGAAGAAGAATTTCTAGGAAGATTTATCGAGTAGTGACGAAGAGGAAGTAAAAGGAATGACCCGCAGTGGGTGTTTCTATAGTGATGCTGCAGAAAAAGGAAAGGAAATGCTGACAGAAGGTCGAGAGGTGGCCAAGAATACTGAGAATGCTGAAGGAGATATAGTGTTGCGGCAACTGAAAAAGACTCGAGCACAATTGAGTATCTGGGAGTTATTGTGTGCGTCCGGAGAGCACAGACGGGCTATGGTGGAGGCCTTGAGCAAGATAATAGTGCCCGAGGATGCTAATCCCGCAATGTTTGTTGGATCAGTACATAAAGAAGTTTTGCAGATAACTTTTTCTGAGGAAGAACTCTCGGCTGAGGGAAGAAACCACAATAGGCCTTTGTTCATCAGAGCTGAAGTGAAGGGCAATAAGACATCTTGGGTGATGGTAGACGATGGTTCATCCATCAATGTATGCCCATTGAAGATTTTGGCAAGGCTGGGTATAAAGCCGACAGAGTTGAGCCCCTCTAATATGAATATCAAGGCTTATGATGATAGCAAGCGGGGATTTGAGGGTACCATTGTCGCGGTATTCAAGGTTGGTCTGATTGAGGACGAGGTCGAGTTCACAGTGCTGGATATCCCGACCACTTTTGCCTTGTTGTTGGGAAGGCTGTGGTTTCATAAGCTTGGGGGCGTGCCCTCCACTCTGCATCAGATGATTAAGTTCCCGTATGGGGGAGAGATTGTCACTATCAAAGCTGAGGTGGACAATGCTGTAGCCACCTTGGAAATTCAACCTTTTACAAGGTTCCAAGTGTCGGCAACCTTCGAGGAGTGGGTAGATACTAAGGTGGCTAGGATCATGGAGAAAATGAAGTTTGAACCAGACAAAGGTTCAGCATTGCCAGACTTTAAAGGGCAGACTACTCGGAGGGGTCTAGGATACGTATCTGACGAAGAAAAGCCGAAGCCAAGAAGAAAGGATTGAAGCTGATGGAATTCTTTGTAAATGCTTCGGGGTATCAAGGAGAGCCCGAACCAGTATAAGTTAAGGGGATTGTGGTGCCCGGATTTGAGATCTTCCAAGATATGCTGGGTGAGAAGCCACTGACAAAGGAAGTTGCGAATAAGGAATAAGAGAAATGGGAAGAATAGCTGATGAAATTGGAGAGCCTGACTCTTGAGGAGAATGAAGAAGCTGAGAATAACCCGGTTGCGGAAGATGAAGTGTCTATAGATGATGAAGACATTTATCTTCCTGATTTATTTGAGTGTACTCCCGCATTTACTAGCAATAAAGACAATTATTTTGCTTACTTGCCTGAGTCTCTTCCTCTTAACTTGCATGACTTAAGAATATTCAATACCAACTCCACCAGAACGAATGCATTCAACCTTGGTACGCCTGAAAGCCCCAAGGAAGTCTTAATTACGAGTGAGGTTACCGCCGAAGAGCGGAAGAGTTTAGAAGAGATATTGGTCAAATATGCTAAGGTATTTGCTTGGTTCTACAAGGACATGACTGGAGTAGATAGAAGCATTGCTCAGCATGCGATACCGACTTATCCAAATATGAGGCCGGTAAAGCAGAAGCTTCGGAGGATGAGACCTGAATGGGCCGAGAAGGTCAGATAAGAAGTTAAGAAGCAAATAGATGTGGGATTCCTCGAAGTGGTAAAGTACCCTGAGTGGTTGGCAAATATTGTGCCAGTCCCGAAGAAAGACGGAAAAGTCAGAATGTGCGTAGATTACAGAGACCTCAACAAAGCTTGTCTGAAGGATGACTTTCCTTTGCCGTATATAGATGTACTTGTTGATAGTACGGCTTTGTCTGCTATGTACTCATTCACGGATGGGTTCTCAGGATACAATCAAGTTCTTATGGCTGAAGAAGATAAGCATAAGGTCGCCTTCATCACAGAATGGGGAACCTATTGCTACAAGGTGATGCCATTTGGGCTTAAGAATGTCGGAGCCACTTATCAGCGGATGGCCGCTACCTTATTTCATGACCTAATGCATAAGAAGACTGAGGTGTATGTGGATGACATGATGGTCAAATCAGAGACGAGAGATGGGCATATAGAAGAATTGGAGAAGTTCCTTGAACGAGTCGACAAGTACAACATGCGGCTGAATCCCAAGAAGTGTGTGTTTGGAGTAATATCGGGGAAGTTGCTCGGCCATACAGTAGGAATGGGAGGAATAGAAGTGGATCCTGAAAAGATCAAGGCTATTACTGAAATGCCCGCACCGAAGACGGAAAAAGAAGTCAGAGCATTCCTTGGGAAAATCCAGTACATCAGTCGGTTTATTGCCAAGTTGACGTCAATGTGTGAGCCTATCTTCAAACTGTTAAGGAAAGACCAGCCGGTGAAGTGGAATGAACGGTGTTAGGAAGCATTTGATAAAATCAGAGAATATTTGGTGAAGCCTCCCATTTTGAAACCTCCGAGACAGGGTAGACCCTTGGTACTTTATTTGGCTATTGAACCCGAAGCGCTAGGGGCAATGATAGTACAAGCAGATGAGATGGGAGTAGAGTATGCAGTTTACTACCTCAGTAAGAAGTTACTTCCCTATGAAGCCCGTTATCAGGAAGTGGAGAAGATCTGTTTGGCAGTAGTATGGGCGTCCAAGAAATTACGCCATTACTTCTAATCCTACAAAATCCAAGTGGTAGCGAAGGAGAATCCTTTGAAATACTTGCATTCAGTGCCTTCGCTAGTTGGAAAGTTGGACAGATGGCTAGTGTTGCTGACAGAATTTGACATCGAGTACCTCACCTCTAAAGTGATCAAAGGGCAAGTCGTGGCAGAGTTCCTGGCGTTGTAACTCGTCGAAGGGGATCAGTATAAGTTTGAGTTCCCCGATGAGGAAATCCAAGCTATAGTAGTCCAAGGGTGGAAGATGTATTTTGACGGAGCAGTGAACTGCAAAGGAGCTGGAATTGGGATCGTAATAGTAACCCTTGAGGGAGAGAAACCTTGCCTATGGCCAAGAGGTTGACGATCAGAGTAACTAACTGTTGGTTTCTATTTAGGTCCCAAGATCATAAAAAGCATGAAAATAATGTGTGAATACATCAAATGAGGTAGCGGAATACTCACATTGATCGGTTGAGACGATTTGGTGAAGAACAAAATTGATTTTCACCTCCAAAAACGCAACTGCAGTGACCAGATTTTTCTGCCCACTGTTTCAGTTTTGAGTCACCATTTTGAGCTTCGAATCTTCGTCGTTTGATTCCCGGCTCGTGGGTGGGTTTCCCTAACACCTTCGTATGCCTCTTAGAAGTGTACTAGCACTTGGATCTTGCCACAAAATCCACAAAAAGCTTCCCTCACTGCTCACGTTTTTCAGCAGCAAAACCAGTGAGTTTTGGCCCCTGGGGCGTGAGCATGAAGGAGATTGGAGAGAGAGTGAGTTGTCTAGGTTTACTAATATTCATCTAATGAATAATGATAGTTACCAAAGTGTAGAGAGAGAGATTTTTGTTTTTATACTTTAGGTAAAAACCATTTCACTTTTACCCTAAACTTGGTAGGTGTGGGTAAATGGTTTTCCAAAAGTAAAACAAGGTAGTTGGGTGGTAGGTACACCTACCACACATGGGCCCCACATATTTGAATTGAAAAATTCAAATATCTCTATGAACATTTGCCGCGGCTCGGTTCCGTTTAATCCGATTAAACGAACTTCCGTCGTTAAATAATTAAATCTAATTTAATTAAATATCGATGCCACGCAAATATATTACGAACGTCGTTTACGAATTAATTCTAAATTAATTCGTTCGTTCGCATTAAAGTCCAAATTTAATTTCGTAATGAAATCCAATTCATATTAATATATCCGATATATTAATTTTAGCCCATTCTAATAAATTAAATAGAAAAATCAAATTTAACTATTAAATTCATTTTACCGATTAAT
This sequence comes from Zanthoxylum bungeanum, assembly GCA_019454045.1. Taxonomy (NCBI): domain Eukaryota; kingdom Viridiplantae; phylum Streptophyta; class Magnoliopsida; order Sapindales; family Rutaceae; genus Zanthoxylum; species Zanthoxylum bungeanum. The sequence continues at coordinate 67,657 of SKCR01039127.1, read as the reverse complement.
TCCAAATTAATCGTGTTCTCTCTCTTTAGATAATATTTTATCCCAGATAAAATATCTCCGTAATTAATCTCGGATTATTAATTTTCTCTCTCATCGAATTAATCCCAGATTAATTAAAGTGCGAGTCATATATCATCGGTGAATCATTGGGAAGCGACCCATGAGATCCCCGGATATGTTGGCAGTAAATACGGTCGTCGGACTATCCGAACACGTAAGTACCAAGTACTACGTTTTACCGATTCACAAGACAAGGTTGGCTTCTAGCAAAGCACCATGCCTACCCAATTCTCCGGAAATATCCTTACAGAATGAAGGATCTGTATCAGGCGTAGTATACATCGTATAGTGCATATCTATCTAGTATTGGATGGTCACGTGCTAGGCCTGGGGCTGGAGTTGTGTCTGCCCCGTACGAAGCACATGTCGGATGTCTGGTAACTAGTCTCTATAATCGGATATACATGACCTAGTCATAATATCCCAATGGCCGCGCATCACTTAAGAGCACTAATACCGTATCCTACGTGACATCATCTCCACTATGACTGGAGTGATACTTCCGTCTTGACATCACACCCAATACTCTACGATTCTCAATATACCCAGTATTGGCGTACACAGAACCGGTTAAAGCCCTGGACGACCTCAACCAAAGTATATTGATTGTCGTAAGTATTAGCGGTGCAAGTCTCAGGTTAAGACCAAATACACCTACCCTGATGTCGGACTCCCATAGACACGCAGTCATACTACCAATGGGATTCCGAGGGGGTCTATCCAGAGCGAAGCTGTTTCCCGTACCATCGGTGAAACACAACCTCCTATTACACTTGCATGAGTATCCAATACCCAAATATATGAAAACTATGCCGTTGTGCCCTCACAACGCGCACAGTGCAATACTAGTCTTTTACGTATTTATCGATGTCCAATCTCGATAATACTCTGACTATGGATATTTAATGATTTATCCTACGTGGACTGATACTGTCTCATATCATTCTCCGTCCAGGAACAAATCATAGGGACCTCTCATCATTTATACATCTAAGGTGATCTAATCACAAATGATAAGAGAGCAATCTCCTTTGTCACATAGTTAATTTATACAACAACACCATGATCTGTACAAATAGTGACGCTATGGGTCATAATTGTCCAACAATCTCCCACTTGGCCTATAGCCAGTCACTCGAGTGCTTAACACCCGAACTATGTACGGTTGGCTCAAATTACTGAGAAAAGGTTTTCATCCGCGGATTTACAGATTATCGTCTGATGCGATTTATACGATCATCACCATCGCCATGATGTATGATCCGAACGAATCAGATGAATATCGAAGTATATATATGGATCGTTGATGAGACCATTAATTCTTTAGCTTGTGCTGACGCCTAGCTCAACCGCTAACAGAACTATATCTAATCTAATTAGATTTATTATTGACCCAAATGGCTTCTATTACTGCCTCAGCTGCAGCAATAATCCGTATTTGTTGTTTATATGGTAACTGTATCTTGCTTGGAAGATTTCCAGCTCATTGTTCCGGTATTCAAACTTTATAGTACCGTTTGCGACTTATAGTCGTCTTATCGGTTTGGAAACTTGCTACAGCGATCCTAGTCACTTCAAGTTCTCCTTCTCCATAGACTAAGACAGCATCCTTAGTTCTCTGAGATACTAACGGATGTTCTTAACTTCAATCCAGTGACTATCACTCGGATTGGTCTGATTGTGTCTCCATACGCTCAAAGTGTATGTGACACCAGGTCACGTACATTTTAAATGTAACAATTTCTCAGAGAGTGTTAACAACTTTAAATCTATCCCAATAGATCTTTATTCCTAGAATAAAGGTTGTTACTCCTAAGAATTCTACGGAGAATTATTTCGAAAGCCAAGCTTTCGCCGATTGTTTATGGGAATATCATTTCCAAGAAATGACATATATTATCATTATTTTATACATGACATTCATTGTCAGTGCGCTCCCACTAACCTCCTTATATACACAAGAATTATTTTCGTTTTGAATTAAATCATAAACCATTATGATTACATCAAAACGTCAGCTCCAAGAACCTTATGCTTGCTTCAACCCAAACATGGATCGAACAACCCGCAAACCTAGTTTACTGGTTTAGATACGACAAAATCGTCAGGATGTTATAAACATCCTCCAAAAGGTTTCCGTTTAAGGAAAGCGATTTTGATCTTTAACTGACACATTTCATAAATGTACAATTTCAGAAAGCATTATCCAAATAGATTTACCGTGGCTACAGGTAAAAGGTTGAACCGCAATCAGCACAATGTTGATAACGATACCTTTTCGCTAAAAGCCTAGCTTTGTACGTTGGTTATGTTGCCTTCCATGTATGTCTTCCTTGAATACTTTTAAGTACCAATAGGCACAATGCTTAACGGTACAGCAACTAGTGTCTAAACATAGTTGGTATACATGGAATCCACTTCGGACTCACAGCACTTTGCCATAAAAGGGAGTCGATACCTTGTATCACTTCCTCAAACGTAGTCGGTTGGTCTACCTAAACAAGATTGACATCTTTATGAGGTGAGATCAGAAACCCATACCCCAGGTTGTTTTCTGATTCTCTCTGATCTACGGCGGTTCTTGTGTATTCGAAGATTAATGGTATAGTTTCATCCTTGATGAACTATCTGTGTTCCATAAGGACTTCGTGCCTTGAACAGTATTACTCCGACTTGTAGGGGTTTTCAGGGGGTGAATCCGGTAACGCAGCGGAAGCGGTGAAAATCCGATTTTCAGATTTCAAAACTTTTTCTCGGATTAATTAAATAAACATATTTATTTAATATTCCAATAATCAAATTATGAAAATAAATTCAATAAAACAATTTTAAGTGAATTTACCGAAATACCCTTGCTTTGGTATTTTGTCCGTTTTAGTCCGAAATTGATCCAATCAATTTTGAATGATTCTAAATCATTTCTAAGATGAACTTATGATGTTCAAAACATCAAAACACCAAAAGCCACAAAATCCCCATTTTCTTCATCCAATGCCGTTAGCACCATTTGGTGCCAAATTTGACCATTTGGTCATTTCATGCTTCAAAACTCATTCAAATGAAATACAATCAACATGAAACTTTGTGTGCATCATATACACACCCAAATTCTCAACATATATGAAAAGCCCCAATTTTGAATAGGTTATGAACCCTAATTTTCAATTTCCACAAATTGGACAAATTAGACCAAATACATTAAATCAATTGTTTCAATCATCATTCTTCCATCCAATCCAAGTCTCAACACAATGAAACAACTCAAGATCAAATCTAGGTCATTTAAGAGTGGGTCAACAACTCTAGATTAGCAACATGGTTTCTAAAACCTTGAAAGAAAGTTTATCATTACAATAGTCATTCACTTCCTTCATCATACATGCGTTACACCTTCACCAAAACTTCCATCAACAAAAACCACAAAGAACAAAGAAAGAAATAACCTAAGGATATCATATATTGAAGCCTAGATCCTAAGGAACAATTTCCTTACTAATAGTAAGTTGGAAAAAACTTACTAAAATCAAGCTTTCCTTTGATCTTTCTTTCTTCTCAAGCTTCCTTTAAGTTTCTTCCATGGAGATTTTCTTTTGTGAAATGTGTATTAGGTTAACTTAATGAAATGGAAATGAAAACAATTTATATTAAGGAAAAATATGGCCTGGCCGAAATTGCATATACCAAATGCAACAAATATAAATTTCAATTTCATTTCACTTTATCACTTTATCAACTTGCATAAATATCTTAATACAACTTTATTAGATATTTATTTAAGTCAACAATTGCAACTAATATCATTTACTTTAAATATCCTAATGTAAGATATTTATATTTTAATTAATTTAATCATTTAACAATTAAATAATTAATTAATTAATCAAATACAAATATATTAAATATATGTATAATATTTACATTAAATATTAAAAACATATATTCATTTAGGATATAAGTCAAATAAATCATTTTGACTATTAATTAATGTGTATTTAAATTAATCAAGTATTAAATGTAAATACACAATAATTAAGCAAATGACTATCTAGTCCTTTTAGCACGTATCTTGCGTTTAACATTTAAACGACTTTATAAATAATCAATATTATTTATTAATGTTGCTCTAGTGCTCTACGAGTATGTTTCATTATTGAGACTCTCTAGATTCAGGTATATCCGTCACGAAATCAATTTTGTGTCCATAATCTATCCACCCGTAGATTATGACGATCACGGATAATCTCGCTGAACCATACAGGTCGAGGTCATGGCAAATGTATAATTCCTCCGTCACAGGTATCCGGATAAATCCCAGAGATATAGATGTAAACGTCAAATCTCTATCGGGATTATCCAGTCGACTATTCTATTAGCAATCTCAAAAGAATGTTTAGAACTAGCTTCTAAACTTTACCACGGGCCCATGGATTTATCTGATTGCTAATCATATGGACTACCTATGCTCTGGTACACAGAACTGACGGATCCTATCTTGATACACATAGGACACCCTGAGGATCTATCTACACCCAACGAACAGGCGGAGGTCTGATCTAAATAGATCGGTGACGTGACTGCCGTCTAAGTGTAGAAGATGTCTCATGTGCCCACAATGGCATCTCAAGTCTAAGAATCACAAGTGCTACTCAACCCAAGAAGATTCTTATTGACGCTGGTGTACCATCCATTAAGAATCTTCGGTGAGTCGTTCAGTGTTTATCCGCTATAAACACCTACACGTCTATACTAGTCTCCAAGACTTATGGTTCATTGAGAAACCATTGGAATCATATATTCCAGTATACGACATGTACCGGTCTCAACGGGTTTACTATACTGACCAAGTAGTGTAAACCTTGACCAGGAACTGTCTGAGAATGACAACGTCATGATACTTCTCAATGTCCGTTGCGACGCTTTTGCAACTGTATCATGACTAATCATTCTAGGGTCATTACGTCTTTACCATATAGAAAGATAGATTATATTATAGAAACTGCATATATTATTCATAATAATAATGTTTTACAAAGTATTTAACAGAAATACAACCGGGAATTGGCGCTCTGAGCACCAACCCCAACACGACTTTCATCGAGTTATACCATCCTCCCACTTACCACTGCATATCGGTATTCCTCTTAGGAAAACCGCATGGTGAGCATCAATAACATTGTTCTCTCGTGAGATGTATAAGTACTATACTTATGGTATCCCTAGGATGACCTACAATTGGCACTTATCCTATTTGGGTTTTAGTTTGGTATCATCCAAACATATGCCTAGCATACCCAAATCATCAGGAATGAGAAACCCGGTTTCTTTCCCGTTCATATCTAATATGATATATGTCAAACAGATTATTATGGAACCTTATTCAAAATAAGTTCTTGCACTGTTAATGCATATCCGTTGAAGGAAATGGTAGCTCAGAGCGACACGTGATTAACCTTATCATGTCCAACAAAATTCGGTTTCTCCGTACGGACACATAGTCAAACTTACGTGTCTCGGGAGGAGTCCTCATTGAAAGAATACTATACTCTTTCATGTATGTTTGAAACTTACTGCTTAAGTATTTTTCATTACGATCTGACCGCGATGGTTTAATACTTTAGACGATCTGTTTGTTCACTTCATGTCGAAACTCTAAAAGTTATCGATTTGTGTTCTTCAAAAGAAACACATAACTATAACGTGATGCCACATCCGTTAAGGTCACGAAATATTCATATTCACATCTAGCATTGCTAGATATGGGCCCACTTACTTCACTATGAATAGGGCTAACAGATCGGTGGCATTAGCACTTTTACCAAGTAAATAGTGTTTTAGGCACTTTGCCCAATAAACTAGATTCGTAGACTTTATTTGAATAGAATCAAATTAGTCCTAGTACCCACTCTTCGAAAGTGTGGATATACGAGTCTTGTTTGATTGTGTCCTAGACAACAATGCCACAATTAGTTTCTTAACTGATCAAATCAATTTGAGCTATTTATTTGTCATGTTTTTTATTTGAGATATTATTTATATTCAAAATATAAATTCTGTTACTCACATCTACTGTGTTTATCTTAATATCATTCTTTATATAATGAAACACTTTAGTGTTCTAGAATATAAAGGTCTATCCGCAACGGATTAAACACTGATATAATATAATGTTTCTAGTCAAACTAGTTACATTATAACAATTCCTAATTTAAGTATATACCCAAAAGGTAGTTCCTAAACTTAGGATTCTACGGTCGAAAAGCGACTTTTGTCCCGTTTCCAATTCGCATATTAATCTCAGCTTGAAGTCAGTATCCTGCTCACAGAAGATTCTGAACATCAATCCATATATTTTATGTACCATACTAAGTATTTTAAAATCCAATTTTAATACTAGTAATAGACATAATATTGACAAACATTCTTAAAGTCAGAGCTTGCCCTTTCTTTAATTCCTTCGTGTCTGCCATATCCAAATGGCAGTCACTTTAGGATATGTCCTTTATCTTCCCAGAAGATCATAATGATTTTGCCTTTGCCCTGTCAAATATTTCAGAAGCCTTTGGCCAAGCCTTGGGTTTCTAGAATATTGAAGTATGGTGCGCCTTGTGCCATTTACCTAATTGCAAAGTTTGACTTTATCTCCTCGAGAATAGTCTTTAACCCTCCAAGAGTTATTTATTGCAATTTTAATACTTCTTAAATCTAAACATAGATTTATGACAAGTATATCGAATTTAGCACTTAAGTTATCATCACATAAATCTTCCAAAGATTATGCTCTACTATTTGCTTAATTCTTGGCTTAGGCATATAGGTTATTTTATCAAATAAAGTAACTTATTATTTATTTCCAGGACCATCCTGAAATTATTCCCAATTTGAAAAAAATATAGTCGTTTAAATACATTTTCACCCAGGATTATGTTTTAACACTAATCTCTTATTTATCTTGATTCTAATAGTCCAACTATTTAGTCAACGATTTGTGGTACTATTTATTATAATGATTATTATAGTCCAACTATACAATCAAATATAATTTAAATTAATTAACCTCAATTACATTGATTACTATAATCCAATTATAAAATCAACTGTAAATTGAAATTATTTATTCAAATATATTGATTGCTATAATCCAATTATATATAATCAAATATAATACAGTCCAACTGCTTATTAAAACAACAATTTAAATATTAGTCCAACTAACATTTAATTTATATGACGAATAATTTGAATGAGCGCGTATGGCAAGTAATTAAACGAATATTGCAAATTCAATTCTTGCCTCCCACTATTTTTCGGCGAGCCTCTAACCCTCTGTCGAGTACTCGGGAAACCGTGTTTCCTAGTGGGCTAGGATCCCGTTAAATAACACACAATCTTGACTTTGGCCAACAAATTGTATGATATTTAACTAGGTAGATCTCAAAGATCAATTGGATCCAATCCAATTCCTAGATCCAGTAGGCGGATATCCAAATCCTAAACTTATATCTTATATATGCCAATACATCCAATGTATTACCTAACCTTTTTCCTCTGAATCAACTAAGCCTTGGCTTTGGCACAACAAACCTAGTGATCCCAGTCAAGCGTGACCCATTGACCATGGAAAGCTTCGTAATCAATGTCGATGGACAAGAAGTGGTCTTGACTTTGGCCAACAAACCACAACTTGGACAAGACACCAATATAGAACAAAACTCTCGTGATTCAAACACATCTTCGACGGACAAGGGCTTGACTTTGGCCAACAACTCAATGCCAGTCTCGGATCTTGAGTAAGAATCACTCAATGGAAGGAAAAACGCATGATATTTGATGAGGGTTTTTCGCGTGCAAATTGGCTACTAATTTATTATCTTTGTTTAGGTCTCATATCATACACCCTTAACATGCATTCTAAACACATATAAAGCGCATATGAAAATAAATAATAATGGTATGCGGATGGATACTTAACACATTGATCCTAGATCAAATCTCTCACTTTCTCTCTCAAACTAGCACTTGTATTACTTCTACCCGTTACACTACACTACTAAAGAAACCTCATTTACATTGAGGGGAATAGGTGAGAAGAGAATACAAAGAGAATAGAGGTGATAAGGCTGGACACGCAGGTCCATTTAATAAATCGAATTTATTCCAACAATTTCCAAAATTGCCCCCACCCGACTAATATCCATCCAATATACATTATTCATTCATCATAACCAAGTATTCACACAAGCATGTTATCAATCAATCTAATCAAATTAATTAATCTGATAATTAGTGATCATCCAATGTTCAAACAACGATTTGATTTTGTGCGAGTCAAACTCGTTTTTGCGAATAAGTACTCAAAGTACGAATTCTCGAATTAAATTAAACTACAACATTAAATCCAATTTAATATGTATTTAATACTAATTCACTATTTTAATTCCAAATTAAATATTACACTTTATTAATAAACCTTTTACGACTTAAATTCCAAATTTAATCGTTACGGGTCTCAAAGCCCGATTAACGTCCAACGTCAATTTAATTCAAGTCCAATGGGCTTTCAATTAATTTCTTTAAGGCATGGGCTTCGGCAACCAAAGCCCAATCAAGGAGTAACCCCATAAGCCCAGAAATCAATTTCGGCCCATTAGGCCCAATTAAACTTTAAAGGTTCATTAAGTCGCATTTGGGCTTTATGGAAGCGGTTTTGGGCCCAATTGGATCCAATCCAATTTTCCTAAACCCAACTTTGTACAACAAAGCCCAATAAGCCCATTACAACTTTAAAAGCCCAAATCCAATTTTAAGGCCTAAATAATTAAATTACCAAATTCCAAATTTCCAATTTAATTACCAAAGTGTATTACATGATTAATTAACCAAATCAATATTTCCAAAACATCATTATGTACAATTAATCATGCTTTTATCATCATCACATGTCCAACATACTTTGATGAAAAATCAAACCCATTAACATGTTTAGTTGTCTCGGCCAAGATAAGGGATTTTTATCCGATTCGAATTCAATCCAATTAATTTCACAATCGATATAAATCCCATCCCGAATGATTTCCAACACATCCAATTAAAATCAAAAATTCAACCAAGACTAAATTAGGGATATACCATTCGGCCAACATAAGAAATTGGGGATTTTTGTTCAATTCAAAATTTAATCCAATTAATTTCAAATTAACATTATCCATCATGATTCTAACTTATCCAATGAATCAAAATCAAAAATTCCAAGATTCCACATGAACCCTATACATTCGGCCAAGGTAGATATATTGGGGAAAATTTATTCCAAACCATTTTCTTGAAATTGATCCAATCAATCTTCAATTCAACATGTATTAAGCATACTCAAACATCCAATTTATTCAAATCATGCTCAAATACAAAATACCCAATTTTAAGCCCTAAAAATTTCATGCTTGAACCTAGGCTCTTGATGCCATTGTTGTTTCTATTTAGGTCCCAAGATCATAACAAGCATGAAAATAATGTGTGAATACATCAAAGGAGGTAGCGGAATACTCACATTGATCGGTTGAGACGATTTGGTGAAGAACAAAATTGATTTTCACCTCCAAAAACGCAACTGCAGTGACCAGATTTTTCTGCCCACTGTTTCAGTTTTGAGTCACCATTTTGAGCTTCGAATCTTCGTCGTTTGATTCCCGGCTCGTGGGTGGGTTTCCCTAACACCTTCGTATGCCTCTTAGAAGTGTTCTAGCACTTGGATCTTGCCACAAAATCCATAAAAAGCTTCCCTCACTGCTCACGTTTTTCAGCAGCAAAACCAGTGAGTTTTGGCCCCTTGGGCGTGAGCATGAAGGAGATTGGAGAGAGAGTGAGTTGTCTAGGGTTTACTAAATATTCATCTAATGAATAATGATAGTTACCAAAGTGTAGAGAGATATTTTGTTTTTATACTTTAGGTAAAAACCATTTCACTTTTACCCTAAACTTGGTAGGTGGGGTAAATGGTTTTCCAAAAGTAAAACAAGGTAGTTGGGTGGTAGGTACACCTACCACACATGGGCCCCACATATTTGAATTGAAAAATTCAAATATCTCTATGAACATTTGCCGCGGCTCGGTTCCGTTTAATCCGATTAAACGAACTTCCGTCGTTAAATAATTAAATCTAATTTAACTAAAAATCGATGCCACGCAAATATATTACGAACGTCGTTTACGAATTAATTCTAAATTAATTCGTTCGTTCGCATTAAAGTCCGACTTTAATTTCGTAATGAAATCCAATTCATATTAATATATCCGATATATTAATTTTAGCCCATTCGAATAAATTAAATAGAAAAATCAAATTTAACTATTAAATTCATTTTACCGATTAATTCCAATTAATCGCGTTCTCTCTCTTTAGATAATATTTTATCCTAGATAAAATATCTCCGTAATTAATCCCGTATTAATTTTCTCTCTCATCGAATTAATCCCAGATTAATTAAAGTGCGAGTCATACATCATCGGTGAATCATTGGGAAGCGACCCATGAGATCCCCGGATATGTTGGCAGTAAATACGGTCGTCGGACTATCCGAACACGTAAGTACCAAGTACTACGTTTTACCGATTCACAAGACAAGGTTGGCTTCTAGCAAAGCACCATGCCTACCCAATTCTCTGGAAATATCCTTACAGGAATGAAGGATCTGTATCAGGCGTAGTATACATCGTATAGTGCATATCGATCTAGTATCGGATGGTCACGTGCTAGGCCTGGGGCTGGAGTTGTGTCTGCCCCGTACGAAGCACATGTCGGATGTCTGGTAACTAGTCTCTATAATCGGATATACATGACCTAGTCATAATATCCCAATGGTCGTGCAGCACTTAAGAGCACTAATACCGTATCCTACGTGACATCATATCCACTATGACTGGAATGATACTTCCGTCTTCACATCACACTCAATACTCTACGATTCTCAATATACCCAGTATTGGCGTACGCAAAACTGGTTAAAGCCCTGGAAGACCTCAACCAAAGTATATTGATTGTCGTAAGTATTGAGTGTGATGTGAAGACGGAAGTATTTATCGATGCAATACTAGTCTTTTACGTATTTATCGATGTCCAATCTCGATAATACTCTGACTAGGGATATTTAATGATTTATCCTACGTGGACTGATACTGTCTCATATCATTCTCCGTCCAGGAACAAATCATAGGGACCTCTCATCATTTATACATCTAAGGTGATCTAATCACAAATGATAAGAGAGCAATCTCCTTTGTCACATAGTTAATTTGTACAACAACACCATGATCTGTACAAATAGTGACGCTATGGGTCATAATTGTCCAACACTAACAACATGGCCGAGTACGAAGCATGTGCCTTCGGGTTGACTGCATTGATAGCCTTGAGAGCTAAGAATGTTGGAGTTTACGGAGACTCAATGTTGGTAATCCGACAGATGCAAGGAGAATGGGAGTTAAAAAAAGAACGGTTGAAACCATACTTATTCTACCTCAGAAATCTGGCACAGGCTATACCTGACTGCAAATTCCAGCACTTGCCGCGATGGAAAACCTTGGTACCATGATATTCAGCGATACCTGGAACATGGGGAATTCCCAGAAGAAGCAGGTAGAAAAGATAAGATAGCCATCCAGAAGTGGGCTTCCTAATATGTGAACTTGAACGGAGAACTGTACAAGAGGCAAGCGAACGGCATCCAACTGAAATTTTTGAGAAAAGAAGAAGCTCAGAAGGCAATGGAAGAAATACATGCAGAAGTATGTGGCCCGCACAAGAATGGGTTGAATCTGTCTCATAAGATTGTGAGACAGGGCTTTTACTGGTCGAAAATGGAAGCTGACTGCGCGAAGCTGGTAAAGCACTGCCATGATTGTCAAGCACACGATAATTTAAATCATTTTCCGCATACAGAGTTGCATGGACTATCAGAGCCGTGACCTTTCTCAGTATGGGAGATTGATATGATTAGAGAAATTCAACCGAACGCATCGAATGGACATCGATTCATAGTAGTGGCAGTAGACTACTTCTCAAAATGGGTGGAAGCCGAATCATTCCGTAATGTTACAGCAAAAAAGATGGCCCAGTTCATAGCTCATAATCTTATTTGTCGGTATGGTATGCCGCACCATGTAGTAACGGACAATGGAGTCCTGTTTCAGGGAGAAACGAAAGCAATGCTACAGAAGCATGGGAAAGGACATCACAAGTCATCACCTTACAGGCCACAGGCAAATGGGTCAGTTGAGGCAGCCAATAAGACGATAAAGACAATACTGGCCAAGATGACGGAGAATTACAAAGATTGGGCTGATAAGCTACCGTATGCCTTGTGGGGATATAGGACTTCTGTGAGAACGGAGACAGGAGCCACGCCTTACTCTTTGGTTTACGGAATGGAAGCAGTACTGCCGGTGGAAGTTGGGATACAGTCTTAATTAAAGCATGATTAATTATTTAAATTGATTTTTTGGAAATGTTAATTTAGATAATTAATTAATGCAATACACTTTAATTAATTAAATTATGAAATTTGGAATTTTAGAATTTGATTATTAGGCTTAATTTAGAATTGGGCTTGTAATGTTGTATTTGGGCCTAATGGGCTTGGTTGGGCCAAGTTGGTTTAGGTTAATTGGATTGGATCCAAATTGGGCCTAAACCATTCCATTAAGTCCAAGTAGAACAAATGGGCCTTTTATGTTTAATTGGGCCTAATGGGCCTAAATTGGTTTCTTGGCAAATAAGGTGATTCCTTAATTGGGCTTTGGTATTTGGGTTTGACCCATATTGACCAAAGTCCATGCCTTAAGAAATTAATTGAAAGCCCATTGGACTTTAATTAAATGACATTGGATGTTAATTGGGCTTTGAGACCCATTTAGATTAGATTTGGAATCTAAGTCGTAAAGGCGCATTAAAAAGTGTAGTTATTTAATTTGGAATTAAATATAGAATTAGTATTGAATACGAATTAAATTAGATTTAAATTGTAGTTCGATATAATTCAAGAATTCGTACTTCGAGTACTTATTCTCAAATAAGTTGGACTCGCGTAAATCAAATCGTTGTTTGAACATTGGATGATCACTTTATTCAAAGATTAATTAATTGGATTAGATTGATTGAATAACATGCTTTGTGTGAATACACGGATGTGTTGAATGAATAATGTATATCGGATGGATATTAGAAGAGAAAGGGCAATTTTGGAAATTGTTGTAAATTTAGAATTTATTAAATTGGACCTGCGTGTCCAGCCTTATCTCTCTCGATTCTTTGTAATTCTCTTCTCACCTAATTCCCCTCAATGTAAATGAGGTTTCTTTAATTGTATTATGTAATTGGGTAGAAGTAAGAATAGTGCTAGCAGGGAGAGGAAATTGAGTGATTTGTTCTAGGAACAATCTGTGAGATATCCATCTGTAAATCATTATTAATTTATTTACCGCGCCTTATTATGCTTTTAGAATGCATGCTTAAGGGTGTATGATGAGACCTAACAAAGATAATAAATTGGTTGCCAATTTACGCGAAAAACCCTCAACAAATATTAAGCGTTTTTCCTTCCATTGAGTGATTCTTACTCAAGATCCAAGATTGGCACTGGTTTTTTGGCCAAAGTCAAGACCTTTGTCCATCGCGGATGTGTTTGAATCATGAAGGCTTTGTTCCATATCGTATGTCTTGTCCAAGTTGTGATTTGTTGGCCAAAGTCAAGATCACTTCTTGTCCATCGACATCGATTACGAAGCTTTCCAAAGTCAATGGGTTCCGCTTAACTGGAATCATTAAGCTTGTTGTGCCAAAGCCAAGGCTTAGTTGATTCAGAGGAAAAAGGTTAGGAAAATATATTGGATATATTGGCATATATATTGTATATATATTTCGAACTTGGAGGTTCACCTACCGGATCTAGGAATTGGATGAGATCCAATTGATCTTAGAGATCTACCTAGTTAAATATCATACAGCTTGTTGGCCAAAGTCAAGGTTGTGTGTTATTTAACGGGATCCTAGCCCACTAGGAAACTAGGTTTCCCGAGTACTCAACAGAGGGTTAGAGGCTCGCCGAAAAATAGTGGGAGGCTAGTATTGAATTTGTAATTTCGTTCAAATACTTAGCTTTACGCGCTTTCAAATTAATTCGTCAATTATTTTATTAGTTGGACTAATATATTATTTTTTTTCTTGTAACAGTTAGATTGTACCCATACATCGTTAATCGAATAGTTTGACTATTGCGATTAAGATGACAGGAAAGTTAAGCATTAGGGATATTGTTATGGGCAATAATGTCTTTAATGGCACAAACTTTCAAGACTGGGATATGAATCTCAGAATTGTTCTGGGATCCAAGAAGTTACTCTACACTATAGAGAGACCTCTTGGGCCTAAGCCCCGACCTGATCAGTTGTTTGAGCTAGAGCTTTGGAAGACTCATAGCGATGACAATGCGACTGCTCAATCGGTAATGCTTGCTGCTATGACTCCGCAATTCCGTCGTCAAAACAATGGATTTGATCCCTATGAGATGATGGCGAAGTTGCATGATCTTCACTGATCTAATCTTAGATCGCAAAGATATGAGTTGCATAAGAAGCTCTTCCGCGCTCGCATGTCAGAGGGTACGTTTGTTGAGCACCATGTGTCACAAATAATTGCTGACATTGAGTAGCTCGGACAGATGGGCATCGTCTTCGAGGCTGAGACTTCAGTAGATTTGATATTACAGTCACTCCCCGACACTTGGAGTGGGTTCATCATGAACTACAATATGTTGAACCAAGACCAAACTCTTGGAGAGTTGATGTCCACTATGTGCAAAGCAGAAAAAGAGCTCCTTAAGGGCAAGAAGCGTAAGGCGCACTTTGCTTCAACATCTCAGACTCCGATGGCTTGGCCCAAGGCGACTGGAGGTGTCAAGAAGAAGAAGCATAAGAAGAATGGCAAGGCCAAATCGTCAAAGGGTTCTGGGAAACCTAAGGACAAATCCCAAGATGTATGTCTGCAGTGCGGGAAGCGGGGTCACTGGAAGCGTGACTTCCGCGAGTACAGGGCGCACATGAAGGAAATCAAATCGGGCAAGGCACCGGCTTCATGTATGTTTGTTATAGAAATAAACATGTCTACTACTAGTTTTAAAAATTGGATTTTTAATTCTGGTTGTGGAACTCATATATGTACTGATGTGCAGGATCTGCAGATTAGCAGGAGACTGGCCTCAGGAGAGATTGACCTCCGCGTTGGAAATGGGACACGGGTCGCCGTTTTGGCCGTTGGCACTTTTGTTTTGGAACTGCCATCGGGGCATGTACTTAAACTATCAGAATGTTATTATGTATCTAGTTTGACTAGGAATATTATTTCTGTATCTATGTTAGCCCAATGTGGGTATACTTTTGTATTTAGAAACACTGGGTGTTTTATATATATAAATGATATGGAAATTTGCACTGCTTATGCAAATAATGGTCTTTATATTTTGAATATTAATCAATCTCAAACATATAATGTAACAAACAAAAGGCTTAAAGTAAGTAACAAAGATGAAACTTACATGTGGCATTATCGTCTGGGAAACATAAACAAGACACATATATCCACACTTTCGAAGAGTGGGTACTTGGACAGATTTGATCCAAATTCATATGACGTCTGCGAATCTTGTTTATTAGGCAAGATGCCTAAATCACCTTTAGCGGTAAAGGTGCACGTGCCACCGAACTGTTAGCCCTTGTTCATAGTGAAGTTTGTGGCCCATGTCTAGCCAGGCTAGAGATGGATATGAATACTTCGTAACCTTTACGTGATGCATCGCGTTATGGTTATGTGTATCTTATGAGACACAAGTCGGAAACGTTTGAGAAATTCAAAGAGTTTCGACATGAAGTAGAGAAACAGACCGGCAAAAGTATTAAGACATTACGGTCGGACCGTGGTGGAGAATACTTGAGAAATGAGTTTCTTGATTACTTGAAAGAATATGGTATTCTTTCACAGTGGACTCCTCCCAGAACACCACAATTAAACGGTGTGTCCAAACGGAGAACCGAACTTTGTTAGACATGGTAAGGTCTATGATGAGTCGCACAGAGCTACCTATTTCCTTCTGGGGATATGCATTGAACAGTGCAATACTTATTTTGAATAAGGTTCCGTCAAAGTCTGTTCAACAGACTCCGTATGAGATATGGACAGGAAAGAAACTGGGTTTCTCATTCCTGAAGATTTGGGGTTGTTGGGCATACGGCAAACGTTTGGAAGGTACCAAACTTGAACCCAATTCGGATAAATGCCTATTTGTAGGATATCCTAACGAAACCAAATGATATTACTTCTATCACCCACAAGAGAACAAAGTATTTGTTGCTCTACATGCGGTTTTCCTTGAGAAGGAATTCCTAAATGCAGTGATAAATGGGAGGAAAGTAGAACTCGATGAAAATCAGAGTGATACTGTTCCTGGCACAGAATCCTTAACGGAACATGAATGGTCCATCAGGGATGAGACTGTACCACAATCTTCGAATACACAAGGACCGCGTAGGTCGGAGAGAGTCAAAAAATAACCTGAGAGGTATGGGTTTCTAATCTCACCTCATGTGGATATAAATCTTATTGAGGAAGATGAGCCAGCTATGTATGAGGAAGCGATACAAGGTATCGAATCCGGTTTATGGCAAGATGCCATGAATTCCGAAATGGATTCCATGTACACCAACCAAGTTTGGACACTGGTTGATGCACCAGAAGGCGTAAAGCCTATTGGTTGCAAATGGGTCTTCAAGAGGAAGACTGACATTGATGGCAACGTACAAATGTACAAAGCTAGGCTTGTAGCGAAAGGGTATCGTCAACGACATGGTGTCGATTACGATGAAACTTTTTCACATGTTGCCATGATTAAATCCATTCGGATAATGCTTGTTATTGCTGCATATTTCAATTACGAGATATGGAAGATGGACATCAAAACCGCTTTCCTTAACGGAAACCTTTTGGAGGATGTTTATATGCAACAGCCTGACGGTTTTGTCGTACCAAAACTTACAAACAGGGTTTGTAAGTTAAATTGATCCATTTATGGATTGAAGCAAGCATCGCGTTCTTGGAACCAACATTTTGATGAGATCATAAAAGAATATGATTTCCTTCAAAACGAGGATGATCCTTGTGTATATAAGAAGGTTAGTGGGTGTGCACTGACATTCATTGTCCTTTACGTCGATGATGTATTGCTTATTGGCAATGACATTCCCATGTTAACATCGGTGAAAGCTTGGCTTTCATTAAAATTCTCCATGAAGGATCTGGGAGAAGCATTCTTTATTCTAGGAATAAAGATCTAACGGGATAGATCTAGAAAGATGCTTGGACTCTCCCAGAGCACGTACATTGACAAAGTGTTGAAGAGATTCAACATGGATCAGTCCAAGAGGGGACTGTTGCCAGTGTCACATGGCGTCACTCTATCTAAGGACATGTGTCCTAAAACTCAAGATGAGAGAGACAGCATGAGTCAGATACTGTTCGCCTCGGCAGTCGGATCGATCATGTATGCCATGATATGTACGCGACCTGATGTCTCATATGCTTTGAGCATGTGTAGTCGCTATCAGGCCGATCCAGGTGAAGGTCACTAGATGGCGGTTAAGAATATCCTTAAGTATCTTAGACGAACTAAGGATACTTTCTTAATCTATGGAGATGGAGAACTTGAGGTAACTGGGTATACCGATGCAAGTTTCCAAACCTATAAAGACGACTGTAAGTCATAATCCGGGTACATGTTTTGTTTGAATAACGGAGCTGTGAGCTGGAAATCTTCCAAGCAAGAGACTGTTGCTGATTCAACAATAGAAGCGGAGTATATTGCTGCAGCTGAAGCAGCAAAAGAGGCAGTTTGGATCCGTAAATTCCTAATTGGATTAGGAGTAGTTCCGTTAGCAGCTGAGCCCGTTCCATTGTATTGTGACAATAACGGGGCTATAGCGTAGGCTAAGGAACCGCGGTCTCATCAATGATCCAAGCATGTTCTTCGACGTTTCCATCTGATTCGTGAGATCATACATCATGGCGATGTGAAGATCGAGAAGGTCGCATCAGATGACAACATTGCAGATTCGCTGACGAAAGCTATTCCTCATTAAAAGTTTGAGCGATATGTACATAGTTCAGGTGTTAGATGCTTGAGTGACTGGCTATAGGCCAAGTGGGAGATTGTTAGACAATTATGACCCATAGCGTCACTATTTGTAAAAGACATTGTGGTTTTTGTACAAATTAACTATTGTAGGCATTGCATTTTTACATGTGAAACCCGATGATGAGTCTCAGTTGGAGGCACTACCTTTTTTAGTCGAGGAAGTTGCGGGAAACGATCGTCGGAAGGGAACCGGTATTTTGATTAGTTCTTATTCGCTGGATTAGCTTCGGGTTCGCTTGTTGGACCTCCGTTTTAAAACACACGTCACAAATTGAATTTAAAAGTAATTAAAACATTTAATATATATGTCACAAATTAAACTAAAATCAATTGAAACCAATTAAACTAAAATCAATTAAATTAAATTAAATAATTAATTGAAATGAAATTAAAATAACTAAATTGAAATTAAATTAAATTCCTAAATTAAATAAATTAAATGTTAAATTTAAAAATCACAAACCAATTGAATTAATTAAATTAAATTCACAAATTAAATCCAATTAATTAATTCCAATTCAAATTAAATAAACAAATTAAATCTAAATAACCACCTACCAAAATAATAAAAATACTCACCAATTTAATGAAATTACCCACCTAAAATGACACACCTAATTTAATTGATTTCCTTTCCTAATTAATCCATGAAACCCTAATGCACAATATAAAAAAAACACACAAGAATGAAACCCTAGAGGCTCTGGACGGCAGCCCTCCCACCAGCTCTCTTCTCTCTCGGCTTCCTCCCTCTTCATCCAGCAGCACACCCTCACACCATTGAAACAACCCCATCCCCCTCATTCAAGAACACAAACTCATCATCCTGCACGCAAAAAGAAGACACACAGCACCCATGTAAAACCACTTAAAAGCCCTCAACAACGCCATCAGACCTTCAGCCGTGAACCCCTCGAACAGACAACACACTGGCCATGAAGAACAACACAATCAGTTCACGTTAAGACCCCTCTCGCCACTGCAACAACCATTCATGCCTCTGACTCTAAAAAACAACACACTCAGTTCGCACAAAGGACCTTCATTTCAACCCTCAACTCACGCACAAAGCACCTTCAGTTTAACCGTCCAAGCCGCCGGCACCCTTCACTCAACCCACATGTTGAAACACCTCATGCATATATGGACGACAGCTATGAAACCCTAAAGGACACTGTGCATCACCTCTCATTCTCTCACGGCAAAACAGAACCCTCAAACAGAACCCTCAAGCACGCCCCACGCATCAACACCTCCCTTTCACGGCCTGCCCAAACGCCACATCTGCGCACAAAACTGCCACACACATACTGACCTAGCATATCACCCACGTAGCCTGCCTTCTTCATGCCTAATAAACTCCACAGCAGCCCCTCAACTTTACAAATCAAATCTGCCCTGACCAGCCCCAATCAACAGCCCACGTACCCAAGCCAACTTCACGCACATATTCACACAGCTCATGCACAAGAACCCTTCATCACGCCACTGCCCATCCACGCTCAACACAGCTCACGCATAAGAACCTTTCATCACGCCACAAGCCTCAGCTCACAAGCTCCCTTCAGGCCGAGAACCAACAAATAAACCCTAAAATCCAAGCCATGAAACTCCACAGCAACCCCCCTCACGCTAAAAGAGCAATACAAACTGCCCAAAAACAGCCCCCGAAACTACACTGTAACCACCGAGAAAATAGTCCTTGAAGCAGCCCTCCATTCACCTAAAACAGTCACTGAATTACCCTCTGCAGTTACCGAAAAATAGCCCCTGAAAACTACCACAAAACACCCCCAAACTACACCTAAAAACACCCAAAACAGTAGCCTAACACCGAAAAAATAGTGACCTGAAAAACAACAGCAAATAGCAGCAAAACGGAGTAAAAATAGAAGCCCGAATAGCGAAACAGCGAGGAAAAGCGTTGGATTAGTGAACCAGAAAATTTGCGAAGCATCTACCTTCCGACGGCCGTGTGACGCGCTTTCGAGAGACGACAAAAGAGGTTAGACCTGAGGGCACCCTTTTTTACTTATCTTCTTTATTTTTGTTTTATTTATTTTGATATATAATTGCATGAGAGTCGTTTGAGGCATGATGTGGTTGTTGGATGAGCGGGATATGTGTTCCCTTTTGCGGTATATCGGATGGAAACCCGGACGTAAATTCCATAGCCGATTCCGAATGGACGGTAGTATGGTCTGCACTCGGGATACAATGCCACGTACCACTTAAGATACACATATCTCGTCTCATCCGAATTTGTATTTGAGCATGTTATAGTCTTTAGGTTATTCGTTTATTATTTAAAGCATGGTATAATTTAGTTGTTATTTATTTGTTAAAGCATATTTAGGTTGTTCCTTATGCATATTATTAGTTTATGATGTGTATGATTTATACATGTTGCTTTAATGATTCAATATGCTCGTTGTATTACATTGCGTGGAATTATTTGGATGAAAGCATGTTAGATCTAAGTACCCTTGAACATGATTATTGAGTAGACTTGGTTAGTTCATTGCACAAATTTTATCATCACAAGTGACATAAGTAAGGGACCATTCCGAACCCAACGGTTGAGGTCTTCCCTTGCGAGGGGTGAGTGCGGCCTTAAATCTTTGTCCCGTTCACACCGGGTGGCGACTCCATGTTATTTCGTATTTCCAACTAGGCCGCGAGCCTAGAGAACAGCGTCGCCCAGGTCCTGTTGTCCACAACTATGTAGCAATGGAAATTGCATTTTATCATTTTGTAATTTGATTACTTAAATATATAAATGATAAATGTCCTTATGATTAGTTCTGAATTGCAAGATATGAGACAGTATCAATATATAATGGTTTAATCATTAAATATCCATAGTCGTAATATTATCGAGACTGGATATCGATAATACGGAATAGACTAGTATTGCACTTGTGCGTGTTATGGAAGCGTAACAGCATAGTTCTCATATATTTAAGTATTGGATACTTATGCAACGTGATAGGAGGTTGTGTTTACCGATGGTACGGAAACAGCTTCGCTCTGGATAGACCCCGCGGAATCCCATTGGTAGTATGACTATGTGTCTATGGGAATCCGCATCAGGGTAGGTGTATTTGGTCTTAACCTGAGACTTGCATCGCTAGTACTTGCGACAATCAATACGCTTTGGTTTTGATCGTCCAGGACTTTAACAAATTCTGTGTACACCTCTTCTGGGTTTATTGAGAATCGTAGTGTATTGGGTGTGATGTCAAGACGGAAGTATCACTTCAGTCATATGGAGATGATGATCACGCAGGGATACAGAACTGGTACTCTAATTGGTTGCAACCATCGGGATAATATTACATGGTCATGATTATCCGATTAAAGAGACTAGTTGCTTGTGATCTGATATATGCTTCATACGGGGCAGACACTTTTCCAGCCCCATGCCTTGCATGTGACATCCGATACTAGATCGATATACGCAATACTACGTATATTACGCCTGACAAAGATTATATATTCCATTAAGAATATTTCTAGAGAATTGGGTAGGCACGGTGCTTTTCTAGAAGCCAACCATGTCTCGTAAATCGGTAAAAATATAGTACAAGGTACGTACATGTTCGGATAGTCTGACGACCGGATTTACTGCCAACATATCCAGAGACCTCTTGGGTCTCTTCCCAAAGATTCACTGATGACGTATGATTCGAATTTAATTAATATGGGATTAATTACGGAGAGATTTTATCTAGGATAAAATACTATTTGAAGAGAGAGAACGATTAATTCGAAATTAATCGATAAAATAATATATTTGATATATTAAACGAAATTAGATTTCGACGTGGAATGAAAATTGGATTTTAATTCGGGCTAACGATTAATTTAGAATTAATTTACGAGCGACGTGAATAGTAATTTTGCTAGGCATAATTATTTAATTAAATTTGATTTAATTACGTCGCAATGGAAAATTCGTTAATTCGGAATTAGCGAACCCGAGCCCGGGATGTGTTGCGGGCCCACTCGGATTTTGAATCAAGTGGGGCCCACAAGTCACATCACAACTCACATCACCTAGTAACTTTATGTTGATGGGTTTTGGTGGGTTGGTGATAACTTGTCCAACACACCAAATTTGTGTAAGAAGTGAATGACTAATACCAAATATTTGGTATATCATTTATTTGATTTTTGAAATCAAAAAAATAAGTCAACACACTCACTTCTCACTCTCTCCATTCATGCCAATTTCCTTCTTCTTTTTCTTCCATTGCCATGAGCAATACAAGGGTGAAGGTGAAAATTTGTTGCAAATTTTCTTGAGCTAGCACTCACAATGAATCATCTAAGTGATAGGGAAACCAACCTTTGAGCTTGGAATCACCATTAAGCTTGGAGCTTGGATTACATTCAAAGAGGAAGCTTGGAGACTTCTCAAAGGCAAAATTTTTTTTATTCAACGCCTCCAAATCCGATCAAAGTAAGTTTAATTCCGCTATTCTTCTTTGTGTATTCCCTTGATTTCATTGCTTTAAATGATCTTGGGAAGACTTAGAAACCCAACACGCGTCGCGACGTGACCTAAAATGGGACTCTCTGACCTGACTCCCATTGTGTTCGCGTCGCGACGCGTAGAGGGATGTATCGCAACGCTACACAAAGTGAAGCTCTATAGACTTGTAACAAGTTATGTTCCGGTCGCGACGCAGGTTAGGTAGAGTCGTGATGTACACGGCTTTAGGTTGGCATCACGACATGCTCCACCTTGCGTCGTGATGGAGAGTAAAACTCACGACCTGTTTTCTTTTAAGCTCTATCTCGTCATAAAATGTAAGATAGCCCCCAAGCTTCCTTGTCAACATGAGTACACACATCATTCATGTGCATGCTTAAAGTAGTATTTTTATAGATCTGGCTCAGGATGTTCCATCCAGCTCCACGCAATAGCATAAACCGTAGGATTGGCACTAGCTCTATGAGTGGATGTTATTCTTCTTCTTGTTTTTCATTGTCAAATGTTTCTATGAATTGAATTTAAGTTTCACATAAATATCAAGATTTAAACTTATATAACCATGTTTCCGATTTTATTATTTTTATACGTTACGTATTTCAGATATATTTCACTTCTAGCTAATGGCAAGCATATATGATTTTCAAGAATGTGTATACAAGTTCGACATGTTATGCGACAATGGTTTACAAGATTTTTTTATATGACTTGGCTTATTTCCAAATTGGTTATGCAGTAATAAAATGATTTCAAATGCTAGTAGAGTGTCATCCCTTAATATTTAGCATACTCATATGTATTAACGAGCTTAGATGGCATATCAATATAGAAAATGTCGTCATGCATGGAAATGTGATCATTATTATGTAAATCAATTTTTAAATTCAATTCTTCAATATTATTTTCTAAATGATCATTTTGAGTTTATAAATAATCATTTTCCATTTTAAGAGACTCTACTTGCTTATTAAGCTCATTGTGGGACACAGAAACTGGACGACGCATGATGTCCTAGGCTAAAGACCTAGTTAGGAGTACGGAGTAGCCCGCGGGGGACTAAACCGGAGAATAATGGAGTCGCCACCCGGTGTGAACCGGGAAAATGAGATTTAAGGCCGCACTCACCCCTCGCAAGGGAAGACCTCAAACCGTTGGGTTCGGAATGGTCCCTTACTTATGTCACTTGTAATGAAAGGATTTAAATAATAATTTAATCAAGTTTAAGTAACACTTATTTCCAAGAGTATCATGCTTCTAAATTCACATGTACAAGATAAAACTTACACCTAAATTTACATATATTTCACATTTAAGATTGCATGCTTGAAAGTACATCAAAGTAGCAACGAACATACAACTTCATTGGCATATTATATTCACGAAAAAAAGACACAAGCACACACACTAACCACACAAGCACACATGTGAGCACTTTTCCAAGTGGTACGTGGAATTGTATCCCAAGTACAGACCGCACTACCGTCCATTTGGAATCGGCTACGGAATTTATGTCTGGGTTTCCATCCGATATACCACAAGAAATAATACTCAAATGCTATCATGACATGGATATGAGTTGTAATATGTTAAGTCAAGACTAAGGTAAATGATGCAACCAATGGAATAACATGCTTTTCATTATGATGCGTACAAAGATAAGAATAACTATATGGGATTTCATGATACATGCATGAATGGTGTAGCTGGTCTTACGCGCGGACTGAGACTAGTAGGTGGCGTTTAGGGTGCGGTTTCAGGCAGTGGATAGGTGACTAAACTGGGCAGTGAAAGGCGTAGAACTGGGCAGTGAGGAGTGTTGGATTGTGGCAGTTTTTAGGGGGTAATTGCGCGTTAGGCTTGAGTTGAGGCAGGGCTGTGAACGTGTTTGTAGAGGGTGTGGTATTAGCGTAAGGGCTGAGTGGCTAAGGGGGTTGTTAATGCGCTACGTTGAGGCAGTATGTAAGGCTGTCATTGTGAACGTGCAGGGTGAGGTTTATGTGTTGATGCAAAAGAGCTGCTTATGGTTTTTTGTGTGGTGCGTGGATGAAGGAGTGGTTAGCGTGAAGGCAGGGGACTTTATGCATGTGCGTTAGGGGCTTCAAGGTGTGATGGGCTGGGAATATGGGTACATCAATGACAATAGGTCGAGCCAAGACAGGGATAAACGATGCAATCAATAGATGAAAGACACGGCAAATATCGTGGTAAAGGTAGCCTTTTAGGCTTTTCTTCCCAAACGGAGAACCTTTTAATCCAACCCAATAAGCACATGCGCCTTTCGTTACAATGAGTACAAGGATAAAGATAACTATATGAAATTTAGTATATCCGATTGAACATATCTTGCATTCAACCGAACACACACCAACCGGCGCGGCAAAGCATCGTGGTAAAGGATTATAACCCCTCCAAATAGGGGACCTTTCATCGCACTTACTAAGCCCATGCGCTCGATTGAATCGTGCATACAAAGAATTAAAAACAATAATACCGAACTTAGTATGCCCGATTGAACGTATCTTGCATTCAACAAAAACACACATCAACCGGCGCGGCAAAGCATCGTGGTAGAGGATTTTAACCCCTCCAAATAGGGGACCTTTCATCGCACTTACTAAGCCCATGCGCTCGATTGAATCATGCATACAAAGAATTAAAAACAATAATATCAAACTTAGTATGCCCGATTGAACGTATCTTGCATTCAACCGAACACACATCCACCGACGCGGCAAAGCATCGTGGTAAAGGATTTTAACCCCTCCAAATAGGGGACCTTTCATCGCACTTACTAAGCCCATGCGCTCGATTGAATCATGCATACAAAAGTAACATGCAGAATCAAAAAATGACGAAAAACAAATAAATCAAAGCAATATAAGACAAAAGGAAGTGTCATTTACTCAAGCGGTACGTGGAGTTGTATCCCGAGTACAGATCATACTACCGTCCATTCGGAATCGGCTATGAAATTTATATCCGGGTTTCCATCCGATATACCGCGAGAGTTGACACATCTTTCGTTTTATTCCAAAGCCACAACATACAATATCTCATAATCCATGCATATTTATCTACTCAAGGGCCACAACATGCATTTCAACATAACAATCATGCAAGCAATACTCAATAAATAAAACAAATAAAACAGAAAATGAATGTGGAAAATACCCTCAGGTCTAACCTTTTATATCGACTTTCGAACTCGCGTTTCACGGCCGTCGGAAGGGCTATCACACCGCAACTTTTCTGGTTCACTGATTTGCATTTTACCTCACTGTTTCGCTGCTCAAGCTACTGTTTTAACTCCGTTTTGCTGCTGTTTGGCCTCCATTTTGTTGTTGTTTCCTCTGTATTTTCTGCTCACTGTTCAGGTCACTGTTTTGACGTTTCCACGGACTGTTTTGAGTGTTTTTTTGTGGGTTTTTAGTGCAGTTTTGTGTGATTACTTCAATGATTATAAATGCAGTTTTTATGTTACTGTTTCAAGGATTTTAGGGACTGTTTTAAGAGGATTTTGCTGCTGTTTGGGCGTGTAAAACAGTGCAGTTTTTTGTGTTCACTGCAGTTCGGTTTTTGTTTGTAATTTTTGGGGGTGGAGGGCTGCTGTATAGGGCTGGTTTCGGTGCTTTAGGAGGATATAAAGGCTTGTTATTTTCGGCTATGGAAGGGTTTAGGAGAGTGATGTGTTCGGCTATGGAGTGGAGGAGATGAAAAGAATATTTTTTTGTTACTTATTCTTGTAATTGGCGTGAATGGAGAGCTTGGAGAGGGGGTTGGAAATTCTTTGCTTCTTTATTTCTTGTGATGGGCGTGAACTAGGAGGAGAGGATGCCTTGGAAAAGTGTGGTTTATATAGAGAAGGGCTAGGGCTTCACCTTGTCTCACAAGGAAAGGATTTGATTTAGTGTGGAGCAAGGAAAGTCAAAGATTGAGGGGGGACAAATTTGGTTTAGATTAGGAATACAATATTTGATTGGTTAGGATTAGGCATTTAATTTGTTAGATTAGGAAGTCAATATTTTTTATTTGTTATGATTGATTTTAATTAGGTATATCATCTTTTAATTTAGGTATATAACATATTTGATTTGTTAAATTAGGCATGATTATTATTTGTGTTTTGTTTAATTTTGTAAATGATTTAATTATTATTTTATTTAATTACATTATCCAATTAATATTTAACTTAATATTTGATTTATTTGGGTGTGTATTAGGGTGAGTGGGCGTGTGGGCCTTGGTTGGGGCGTGTGGGCATTTGGTTGGTGGGTTTGGTTTGTGTGGACAAGGTGTGTGGGCTTGCGGGGTTTTGGGTCAAGGCCAAGGGGCTTACGGGGATTTTGGGCCGAGGTTAGGTGATTTGTGAGTGTTTTGGGCCGGGAATAATTTTTAAAATGGACAACCAACAAGTAACCCGAAGCTAAACCAGCGAACTTAATCCGAATATGAGTCAATTCTTGACTCCTCCCTTCCGACGTCCGTTTCCCGCGGCTTCCGCGACTTAAAAGGTAGTGCCTCCAACTGAGGCTCATCATCGGGTTTCACATGCAAAATGCAATGCCTACAGTCGCCCCCACTTTGATGGGACTTGTGCAGTGTGTGACTTTGAACAATCCTATCAAAGTTATGCAATGCATTTTCACTTACCTGGCTCGTCTACTGCCTCGAGCTGAGTTGGTGCTATAGTGGACCTCGATCTTGGGAGGCATCCCACTAACTGCAACTGACAACGGGGGCACCTCGACCCTGGGCACCTCGACCCAATACCGCTGACAATAGGGACCTCGTCCTCAAACTGATGTTTTAGTGGCACCTTGACCCTGGACGTATCCCGGAACTACAACCGACAACGGGGGCACCTCGACCCTGGGCACCTCGACCCAACACCGCTGACAATAGGGACCTCGTCCTCAAACTGATGATGTAGTGGGCACCTCGACCCTAGGACGCATCCCGGAACTACAACCGACGACGGGGGCACCTCGACCCACACACGTGACGTGACAATGGGACCTCGCCCTCAAACTGATGATGTAGTGGGCACCTCGACCCTGGGACGCATCCCGGAACTACAACCGACAACGGGGGCACCTCGACCCTGGGTACCTCAACCCAACACCGCTGACAAAAGTGGGCCTCGCCTAAGCTGATACTAATGTGGGCTCGTCCCAGACTATACTGATGTGGGCCTCGCCCATTGGGACTCATTCCCAAACTGAAACTGCGTTGATGTTGTTTGGCTCATTTCTGCCGCTTTCTCTTTTCTTCGAACCTGCGAACACAAAACAAAAACAACATGGAAAGAATGCAATGTTACGTGTATGCATGAATGATTTTCCTACTCCGTTGGGTTAGGTCTTCTGCCAATTCCCTTGGTGACTGCTCGGTCCTTTCTCCTCAGGCAAAGTACTGCTTCAATCTGTCCACGTTGATCGGTGGTGCTCGGTGAACTCGTTCCTTCCAAGCCTGATAACCTCACTGCCCCATTTCCCATTACCTTCTGCACTATGTAAGGTCCTTCCCAGTTAGGTCTGACTTTTCCTCTCGGATCTGTCGTCGACGTCCTCGACTGCTTAAGTACCAAATCACCATTTCTGATCTTGGTGGGACGCACTTTCTTGTTGAATGCCCGGGCTAGTCTCTTTTGATACAACTGCATGTGATACAAAGACTTCGTTCTCCTCTCATCCAGCAGTGCTAACTGATCAAACCTCTGTGCGGCCCATTCTGGTTTCGGTAATTCTGCCTCTGCCAAAACCCTCATAGACTGTATTTCCACTTCCACTGGTAACACTGCTTCCATTCCATAGACCAAAGAGTAAGGTGTGGCCCATGTTGTTGTTCTTACTGATGTTTTGTACCCCTACAAAGCATATGGTAGTTTCTCGGCCCAATCTCTGCAGTTTTCTGTCATTTTGGCTAAAATCGTCTTATAGTCTTGTTGGCTGCCTCAACTGCCCCATTTTCCTACGGCCTGTACGGTGATGACTTGTGGTGGCCATCCATACCTCTGTAACATTGCCTTCGTCTCTCCTTGAAACTGAACTCATTGTCCGTCACTACATGATGAGGCATACCATACCGAAAAATGAGGTTCCGAGCTATAAACTTTGCCATCTGTGTTTTGCTGTAACATTGAGGAATGATTCGGCTTCCACCCACTTCGAGAAGTAATCTACGGCCACTACTATGAAGCGATGCCCATTCGATGCATTTGGTCGAATTTCTCCAATCATATCAATTCCCCATGCTGAGAAAGCCCACGGCTCTGACAACCCGTGCAACTCTGTGTGTGGTAAGTGATTCAAATTACCGTGTGCTTGACAGTCATGACAGTGCTTTACCATCTTCGCGCAGTCTGTTTCTATGGTTGACCAATAAAAAACCTTGTCTCACTATCTTGCGAGACAGATTCAACCTGTTCATCTGCGGACCACATACCCCCGGCATGTATTTCTTCCATTACATGCTGAGCTTCTTCTTTTCTCAAACACTTCAACTGAATACCGTTTGATTGCCTCTTGTACAGTTCCCCTTTCAAAATCACATATTGGGAAGCTAACTTCTGAATGGCTATTCTGTCTTTTCTGCCTGCCCCTTCTGGGAGTTCACCATGTTCCAGATATCTCTGAACGTCATAAAACCAAGGTTTACCGTCGTCGACCTCAACTTCCAGAATTATTTCTGTTTCATAACAGGTCTTCTTGCTGTTGTCAGTATCAACGGTCTCATCACTAACTTTTCTGGATTTTCCCAAGTTGCTGCAAGTGTAGCCAATGCATCTGCCATTTGATTTTCTTCTCTCGGTAAGTGCTGAAACTTACACTCGGGGATAACCTGTGCCAACTTTCTGAGGTGAAAAAGGTAAGGTTTCAACCGTTCTTCTTTCAATTCCCATTCTCCTCGCATCTGCTGGACTACCAACATAGAATCTCCATAGACTTCCACACTCCCGGCCTTCAAGGCTATCAATGATGTCAAACCGAAAGCACATGCTTCATACTCAGCCATGTTATTAGTCACTCTGAATGTCAACCTCTTGGCTATGGGCAAAGTCTCTCCCTCGGGGGTCACTATCACGATCCCAATTCCGGCTCCCTTGTAATTCACTGCTCCGTCAAAATACATCTTCCATCTCTGAACTGTTATTGCTTGGATCTCTTCATCTGGAAATTAGAACTTGTACTGATCCCCTTCAACAGGTTGAAGTACCAGAAACTCTGCTACTGCTCGCCCTTTGATCACTTTGGAGGTGAGATACTCAATGTCAAACTCGGTCAGCAATACCAACCATCTGCCCAATTTTCCCACTAGTGAAAGCACCGAATGAAGATATTTCAGAGGATTTTCCTTGGCCACTATCTGGATCTTGTATGACTGGAAATAATGCCGCAATTTTCTGGAAGCCCATAACACTGCAAGACAGATCTTCTCAACTTCCTGATATCGAGCCTCATATGGGGCATATCTTACTCAGATAATAGACTGCATGTTCTACCCCTGTCTCATCTGCCTGTAAACCATCTTTGTCCCCAGTGCTTCTGATTCTATAGCCAAATACAATATCAAAGGTCTGCCTAGTCTTGGAGGCTTCAATACAGGAGGCTTTACCAAGTATTCTCTGATTTTATCGAAGGCTGTCTGACACTGTTCATTCCATCTCACTGGCTGATCTTTTCTCAACAGTTTGAAGATAGGCTCACATATTGATGTCAACTTGGCGATGAACCGACTGATGTACTGAATCTTCCCCAAGAATGCTCTGACTTCTTTTTCCGTCTTCGGTGCAGGTATTTCTGTGATTGCCTTGATCTTTTCGGAACTACCTCTATTCCGCCCATTCCCACTGTATGACCAGCAATTTCCCTGATGTCACCCCAAACACACATTCTTGGGATTAAGCCGCAGGTTGTATTTGTCAACTCTCTGAAGGAACCTTTCCAGTGCTTCAATATGCCCAACTCTTGTCTCTGATTTCACCATCATGTCATCCACATACACCTCAATCTCTTTGTGCATCAAGTCGTGGAAAAGTGTAGTGGCCACCGCTGATAGGTAGCCCCCGCATTCTTAAGCCCAAACGGCATAACCTTGTAACAATAAGTACCCCACTCAGTAACAAATGCAGTCTGTGTTTGTCTTCCTCGGCCACGAGAACTTGATTGTAACCTGAAAACCCATCTGCAAATGAATACATAGCAGATAAAACCGCACTATCAACCAGAACATCTATGTGCGGAAGAGGAAAATCATCTTTCGGACAAGCCTTGTTGAGATCTCTGTAGTCTACACACATTCTAACATTCCCATCTTTCTTTGGCACCGGTACTATATTAGCCAACCACTCAGGATACTTGACTACTTCTAGGAACCCTACATCTATCTGTTTCTTAACTTCCTCTCTGACTTTCTCAGCCCATTCTGGTCTCATCCGTCGGAGTTTCTGTTTTACTGGCCTCATATTTGGATAAGTTAGTATTGTGTGTTGGGCAATGTTTCTGTCTACCCCAGGCATGTCCTCATAGGACCAAGCAAACACTTTGGCATATCTGACCAACACTTCTTCTAGTTTCTCCCACTCTTCAGAGGTAACTTCCCTTGCAATCAGAATTTCTTTGGGGTTCTCAAGCGTACCCAAGCTAAATGCAGTAGTAGTTCTGGCCGAACTAATATCAAATATGCTTGATTCGTGCAGAGAGTAAATGGAAATGACTCAGGCAAGTAAGCAAAAGAAATGTCTTTATTATTGGATAATGCGGAAGTAGTACATTCAAACAAATCAGGAAGGTAAATGTCTTCATCATCATAGACACTTCTTGCTCTGCAATCAGGTCTTCCTCAGACTTGTCGTCCTCTCCCAGAGTCAGGCTCTCCAACTTCATAGTTCTTCCTCCCAATTCTCTTCTTCTTTCTTCACAATTTCTTCAACTATCAGCTTCTTACCCAACATATTCCTGGAAGATCTCGAACCCAGGTACCACAATTCCATTAACTTCCACAGGTTCAGGCTCCCCTTGATATCCTGAAGCTTTCACAAAACACCCCATCAGTTTCAGGCCCTTTTTCTTGACCTTCGGTTTTTCTTCATCAGATTTGTACCCCAAACCTTTCCGAGTAGTCTGTCCTCTGAAATCTGGCAATCTTGAACCTTCACCCGGTTCAAACTTCATTTTTTTCATGATCCTAGCCACCCTAGGATCCACCCATTCCTCAAAAGTAGCTGACACCTGAAACCTCGTGAAAGGTTGTATCTCCAAGGCAGCCACGGCATTATCTACCTCAGCCCGGATAGTAACAACTTCTCCCTCATACGGGAACTTGATCATCTGATGTAAAGTGGAAGGCACGCCCCCAAGTTTGTGAAACCAAGGCCTTCCCAACAACAAGGCAAAAGTGGCTGGGATGTCCAGCACTGTGAACTCAACTTCATCTTCAATCGGTCCTAACTTGACCATAGCCACACAAGGTACCCTCAACTCCCCTTTTATTGTCATCATAAGCCTTAATAGTCATACTGGAGGGGTCCAAGTCTGTTGCTTTCATACCCAATCTTGCCAGAATTTTCAGTGGGCACACATTGATGGACGAATCGTCATCCACCATCACACATGAAGTTCTCTTGCCCCTCACTTCGACCCTGATAAATAGAGGCCTATTATGATTTCTCCCCTCTGCTGGGAGTTCATCCTCAGAAAAAGATATTTGCAAAGCTTCTTTCTGAACCGACCCAACAAACATTGCAGGGTTGGCGTCTTCCGGTACCACAATCTTGCTCAAGGCCTCAACCATGGCTTGCCTATGCTCCCGAGATGCACATAACAGTTCCCAGATACTCACTTGTGCTCTAGTCTTCCTCAATTGCCTCAGCACTAAATCCCCTCAGTATTTTCTGCAGTCTCAACACTTCTCTACCATCTGTCAAAACTTCTTTACCCTTATCTGCCATATCATTGTAAAAATGACCACTGCGCGTCATTCCCCTTACTTCTTCCTCGTCACTGCTAGAGAAATCAAGCCAAAAGTTTTTCCCTGTTCAGTCTCATCTTCACTAGTACTATCCCAGATTCCAGGCAAAAGGCTTGAGGGTGAAAGGATTTTAGGACAAGGTTTCTGGGAGGCCAGAATTGATCATATAGGTGGTGGTGGTACGGCACGGTAATTGGGTAAGGGGTTTCTGTGTGTATCAGGCTGTTCTGTTTCTAGGTCAGGTATTTTCTTGGAGTCTATCAGGTCTTGGATTTCATGGCGGAGTCGGGCACAATTGTCAGTGTCATGGCCTTTTTGTTGGTGAAAGTGACAATAAAGGCTTAGGTTATAATGTGATGGTAGGGGATTGTAGGATGGTTTGGTTGGCTTCCAAGGGTTTTAAGAGCCTTGCCTCTTCAGTTTCTCTAGCACCTTTGACAGGGGTCTTCCCAAGTTGGAAAATCTCCGGTTCCGGATAGCGGCAATCTCAGCAGAAACAGGCTTTGTTCCCGATGTTCCCCCAATGGGCCTCCTGTCAGACCATAGAATTTCTATTCTCGGCCTCTTCTTCCTCAATATCCATGACAGTTTCCCTCAACTGCCGAAAGTCTGTAATCATGGAGGTCATCCTCCTCAACTTGCTGTAAATGGAGGGCTTGGTGCCCTTGATAATCATTTTAATCTGGTCCTTCTCCGAAGGCCTAGTCTGCATTTTCAACAACTGACCTCTCCATCGGTCCACATACTCCTTAAAACTCTCCTCCGATTTTTGCTTGACATTCTCCAGATCACGGAGTGACAGGTCGATCTCTAGGTCAGTGACATACTGCTTCAGGAAGGCATCAGCCAACTCCCTCCAATCTTTCTTCACTTTCTTCTCCAAACTGTGGTACCACACCACGGGAGCTCCCTCGAGCGACATTCCAAACATCTTCTGCACTTGGCGCTGAGACAGGCCAACTGAACTCATGACTGATACAAACTGTCGGAAATGCACCATTGGATCCCCATTCCCGTTAAACTTAGCCATATCAGGCATCTTGAACTGTGCCGGAAATTGTTCCTCGAAAGTCAGTGTGTCATAATCCAGCAAATCCTCATTCTTACCCCTCATCTTGCGGGTAACTGACTCAACCTGATCCCAAAGTTTCTATAACTCTGCCTGAGACCCAGATACTCTGTCTGCTGCATACTCTGCCATATCATCATCAAAAGTGGGGATATCATCCCCAAACTGTTTCGAGGTTCCTCTTGCCCACATCCCCGGAACTAACCCCGGCACGAGACCCAACTATACCAGCCACAAGCAGTAGTCAAAGCTTGCAACTGTTCAGTGACCTTGGCGAGACCGTTCTCTAACTGATCCATACGGGATACCTCATCCGATTCACTCATGACTGTTACTGTTCTTTTAATGAGCCTTGGTCCCTTCTCTAACCCAAACGGTATCTATGATGTCTTTTTGAGACATAGAGGGTGTTAACATGATATATGTATGTATGAGGTGCATGAGATGCATGTAACATATATAACATACTACATCAACTAAAATTCTCAAACAAATCGGCCCGTTATCATTTTAGAAACTTTTGGGCTAACTGTCATAGGAGTGAACTCGTCCCAGTTTAAATGGCCAACAAGTTCACATCTCATGGCAAGGAGCCCAACTAAATCCAAATGGTAATGTTCCGAACACAAGCATAAAGTGGCCCATCAACACTTAGAAGCCTTTGGCCCGATCGTCATAAAATATGTTCTTGTCCCAGTTTAAATGGCCCAACAAGCCCATATCCCATGACAAATGGTCCAAATGGATCCAAACGGAGATGTTCCCAAACACAAGCATAAAAGAAAGATAATGCAACACAAAACAATAATTTCTACAGAATGGCCCATCAACATTTCAGAAGCTTTGGGCCCAATGGTCATAAGGTACGAACTCGCCCCAGTTTAAATGGCCCAGCAAGTCTGCATTTCTGACAATGGTCCAACTGCATCCAAATGAGGATGGTCCACAAGCTCATACTCAAGGAAATAATTGTTACTTTAACCATACAATCCCGGTCTATGGGTGGGTTTGCAGGAGTGTAGACAAAGGCTCTCATCGGTGAAGGTGGCCCACAACTAGGTCTCCCCCAATCAAGGGTTCGAGCAACCAAGTGAGCGCATTCTTTTTTATACACTAAGGTACGTGCCAATGAGCTATGGTGTGTGACTGACTGTCAAATGGATTTCCCGTTGTAGATTCCCCAGAGGGAAGGTGGAGCGAGGCTTACTTAAATACCCAAGCCTCTTAGGCTCTTATCACTTGGTGTCAGGAATAAACAACGAGTCCTCCAAATTAGTCCATCACAATAGGCTACGAGTAGATGGCTATATAGGTGCATTCACAGCTTTTCCTTCTATAAAGGTAGTGAATGAAGGAAGACACCAAACCATTACCTAGCCTCAAAAATGCCTTTGATTAAACCCCCATTTTATCCACTATAGACACGGTCAATTAGAACATAAATCCAAACATTACAAGACAATATTTCGGGGCCGATTCTCTATCCCCAATGGAGTCGCCAGACTATGGGACACAGAAACTGGACGACGCATGATGTCCTAGGCTCAAGGCCTAGTTGGGAGTACGGAGTAGCCCGCGGGGGACTAAACCGGAGAATAATGGAGTCGCCACCCGGTGTGAACCGGGAAAAAATGAGATTTAAGGCCGCACTCACCCCTCGCAAAGGAAGACCTCAAACCGTTGGGTTCGGAATGGTCTCTTACTTATGTCACTTGTAATGAAAGGATTTATGTAATAATTTAATCAAGTTTAAGTAACACTTATTTCCAAGAGTATCATGCTTCTAAATTCACATGTACAAGATAAAACTTACACCTAAATTTACATATATTTCAAATCTAAGATTGCATGCTTGAAAGTACATCAAAGTAGCAACGAACATACAACTTCATTGGCATTTATATTCACGAAAAAAGACACAAGCACACACACTAACCACATAAGCACACATGTGAGCACTTTTCCAAGTGGTATGTGGAATTGTATCCCAAGTACAGACCGCACTACTACCGTCCATTCGGAATCGGCTACGAAATTTATGTCTGGGTTCCATCTGATATACCACAAGAAATAATACTCAAATGCTATCATGATGACATGGATATGAGTTGTAATACGTTACAGTCAAGACTAAGGTAAATGATGCAACCAATGGAATAAACATGCTTTCATTATGATGCGTACAAAGATAAGAATAACTATATGGGATTTCATAATGGATGCATGAATGGTGTAGCTGGCTTACCGCGCGGGGCTAAGACTAGTAGGTGGCGTTTAGGGTGCGGTTTCAGGCAGTGGATAGGTGACTAAACTGGGCAGTGAAAGGCGTAGAACTGGGCAGTAGGAGTGTTGGATTGTGGCAGTTTTTAGGAGGTAATTGCGCGTTAGGGTTGAGTTGAGGCATGGCTGTGAACGTGTTTGTGGAGGGGGTGGCATTTAGCGTAAGGGCTGAGTGGCTAAGGGGGTTGTTAATGCGCTACACGTTGGGCAGTATGTAAGGCTGTGATTGTGAACTGCAGGGTGAGGGTTACGTGTTGATGCAAATGAGCTACTTATGGTTTTTTGTGTGTGCGTGGCTGAAGGAGTGGTTTAGCGTGAAGGCATGAGACTTTGTACGTGTGCATTAAGGGGGCTTCAAGGTGTGATGGGCTGGGAATATGGGTACATCAATGACAATAGGTCGAGCCAGACAGGGATAGACGATGCAATCAATAGATGAAAGACACGGCAAATATCGTGGTAAAGGTAGCCTTTTAGGCTTTTCTTCCCAAACGGAGACCTTTTAATCCAACCCAATATGCCCATGCGCCTTTCGTTACAATGAGTACAGCGATAAAGATAACTATATGAAATTTATTATATCCGATTGAACATGTCTTGCATTCAACCGAACACACACCAACCGACGCGGCCAAGCATCATGGTAAAGGATTTTAACCCCCTCCAATAGGGGACCTTTCATCGCACTTACTAAGCCCATGCGCTCGATTGAATCGTGCATACAAATAATAAAAACAATATCGAACTTAGTATGCCCGATTGAACGTATCTTGCATTCAACCGAACAACATCAACCGGCGCGGCAAGCATCGTGGTAAAGGATTTTAACCCCTCCAAATAGGGGACCTTTCATCGCACTTACTAAGCCCCATGCGCTCGATTGAATCATGCATACAAAGAATTAAAAACAATAATATCAAACTTAGTATGCCCGATTGAACGTATCTTGCATTCAACCCGAACACACAACTCCACCGGCGCGGCAAAGCATCGTGGTAAAGGATTTTAACCCCTCCAAATAGGGGACCTTTCATCGCACTTACTAAGCCCTGCGCTCGATTGAATCATGCATACAAAAGTACATGCATAATTCAAATGACGAAAAATAATAAATCAAAGCAATATAAGACAAAGGAAGTGTCATTTACTCAAGCGGTACGTGGAGTTGTATCCCAAGTACTGATCATACTACCGTCCATTCGGAATCGGCTATGAAATTTATGTCCGGGTTTCCATTCGATATACCGCGAGAGTTGACACATCTTTCGTTTTATTCCAAAGCCACAACATACAATATCTCATAACCATGCATATTTATCTACTCAAGGGCCACAACATGCATTTCAACATAACAATCATGCAAGCAATACTCAATAAGTAGTACAAATAAAACAGAAAATGAATGTGGAAAATACCCTCAGGTCTAACCTTTTATATCGACTTTCGAACTCGCGTTTCACGGCCGTCGGAAGGGCTATCACACCGCAACTTTTCTGGTTCACTGATTTGCGTTTTACCTCGCTGTTTCGCTGCTCAAGCTACTGTTTTGACTCCATTTTGCTGCTGTTTGGCTTCCGTTTTGCTGCTGTTTCCTCTGTATTTTCTGTTCACTGTTCAGGTCACTGTTTTGACGTTTCCACGGACTGTTTTGAGTGTTTTTTTGTGGGTTTTTAGTGCAGTTTTGTGTGATTACTTCAATGATTATAAGTGCAGTTTTTATGTTACTGTTTCAAGGATTTTAGGGACTGTTTTAAGAGGATTTTGCTGCTGTTTGGGCGTGTAAATAGTGCAGTTTTTTGAGTTCACTGCAGTTTGGTTTTTTTGTTGTAATTTTCGGTGGTGGAGGGCTGCTGTATAGGGCTGGTTTCGGTGGCTTTATGAGGATATAAAGGCTTGTTATTTTCGGCTATGGAAGGGTTTAGGAGAGTGATGTGTTCGGCTATGGAGTGGAGGAGATGAAAAGAATTTTTTTTTTTTTACTTATTCTTGTAATTGGCGTGAATGGAGAGCTTGGAGATGGGGTTGGAAATTCTTTGCTTCTTTATTTCTTGTGATGGCGTGAACTAGGAGGAGAGGATGCCTTGGAAAAGTGTGGTTTATATAGAGAAGGGCTAAGGCTTCACCTTGTCTCACAAGGAAAGGATTTGATTTAGTGTGGAGCAAGAAAGTCAAAGATTGGGGGGGGGACAAATTGTTTTAGATTAGGAATACAATATATTTGATTGGTTAGGATTAGGCATTTAATTTGTTAGATTATGAAGTCAATATTTTTTATTTGTTATGATTGATTTTAATTAGGTATATCATCTTTTTAATTTAGGTATATAACATATTTGATTTGTTTAAATTAGGCATGATTATATTTTGTGTTTTGTTTAATTTGGTAATGATTTAATTATTATTTTATTTAATTACATTATCCAATTAATATTTAACTTAATATTTGATTAATTTGGGTGTGTATTAGGGTGAGTGGGCGTGTGGGCCTTGGTTTGGGGCGTGTGGGCATTTGGCTGGTGGGTTTGGTTTGTGTGGACAAGGTGTGTGGGCTTGCGGGGTTTTGGGTCAAGGCCAATGGGCTTGCGGGGATTTTGGGCCGAGGTTAGGTGATTTGTGAGTGTTTTGGGCCGAGGTTAGGTGATTTGTGAGTGTTTTGGGCCGGGAATAATTTTTAAAACGAACAACCAACAAGTAATCCGAAGCTAAACCAGCGAACTTAATCCGAATATGAGTCAATTCTTGACTCCTCCCTTCCGACGTCCGTTTCCCGCGGCTTCCGCGACTTAAAAGGTAGTGCCTCCAACTGAGGCTCATCATCGGGTTTCACATGCAAAATGCAATGCCTACACTCATCAAGCTCATTTTACATACAAGTGAGTTTCTTTCAAATTGAGGAGAAATTTTTAGATACAATCTTTTTCAATTCTACATATAAATCCATAATGCATCATGTAACTCATCAAATGTAAAGTTTTGAGTTACCTCATTTCCTCATCGGATGAATCTCCTCCAGGAGAAATGAATGTAAGATTTACCTGTGTTTGCATCTCTCATCTTCAGATGAGCTTTCATCAATATCATTTCATGTGGCCTTCAATGCTTTCTTCTTATGCTTTTTGTCTTTTTCAAACCATTTATTGGATGTGTGATCCGATTTACCAAAGTATAGACCCGATTATTTTTATTCTCACGAGATTCCTCTGAAGATGGTTTCTTGGACATTAAGAATTTCTAGGAATTTATCAACATTCGACCCATTTGTTCATCCTCCCCACTCATCACTCTCATGTAACAATAGAAGCTTTAAACACTATTTCTTTATCGTTTCCACCTTACTTCTATCATTGTAAATCTCTTCTTCAAATGATATTAGTGATCCAATGAGGTCATCTAAAGATAAGATATTGAAATCCTTTGATATTCTAATTGTCGTACTTATCTGTCTTCACTCACTGGGTAAAAATCTAATCACCTTTTTCACCTTCTTACTATTGGTGAAGTACTTTCCTATAGATTCCAAAGAGTTTTCTCGTTAGTAACCTAGTAAATATATCATGAACACGCTTATGAAGCCCCATATCAAATAATTCATAAAGCTTAATGAATCTACTTATCTTTGATTCTTTCATTTGGCTTGTCCCCTCATATTTATTTCCAATTTGTGACAAATATCATATGCATTTTTACACATTGACAATTTATGCAATCTTCTTCTTATCTAAAGCACAATAAAAATAATTCATCACTGAGCATTTATTGTGCTTTTCCTATTATCCTCCATATTCTGCTCACTAAAGGGTTGGTTTAATGATTCTACATCAATATCAACCTTAGTGGATTCATAGGGCATCTCACTCACTAGCTCCCATGTCATAATATATAGCTTGAATACATATTCTCATCTTAATCTTGTTATATCGTCACAGTATTGGGTTTAGATGTGGATTAGCCTTCCAAGATTGAATTATTACCTTGGGCAGTCATTTTGATCTTTTGCTCCATATGGTTAAATTCTAGGATGAAGAGTACCTTGCTCCGATATCAATTAAAATTTCCTCGTGTATGGCATAAATACCTAAGGGAAGTGAATTGGGAATTAAATATTTAAGGCTCTAAATATCCTTAATTTCGCAATTCAAGCCTAACATTCCCAAATTCAATCATTCACACTTCAATATTTCAAAATCCCCATCCCAACCCATCCACTAACAAGTAATCGCAATAAGATGATATTCAAATCAATTCAACTAAGTCATGCTTAAATATCATTCAACTCTAAGCATATCTAAAATCTCAACAAATTCAAAAATAACAAATTAAGTAAAGAAATAATGTTAGAGATATTGTACATAATTGATTTTTATGTGGTTCGATAACCCCGCCTACATCCACACCTCAAGAAACTCGCATGAGGATTCACTACAACATTTGGCTTTCCGGGTATCAGTGAAACCCTATCATTCTTCTTTATCGGGCTCGAAGATGACTCAATTCACTTAACTGTGTGAATCAAACCTTACAACTTTTCTTTATAGGATCGACGATGACCTAAGTGTTTGATAATACAACTCAAATGAAGACAAAGCTCCAATAAATGAACGATCCTAAAGTGAACAAATACACAAGTTAAGCAAAAGTTTAAGTTTGATTATGGTTTAAAGCAGTTAGAGCTCAAAGAGTGATCAAAGAATTATAAATGAATAGTTTAGAAATTTTTGATCAAGAGAAAAATTACCTCAAGCACTTCAATATATAGTTGGCCTTGAAAACTAGTCGTTATGATTGTTTATGTAAAGTTCACTTTACCTAAGGCATGAGGTTCATTTGACCTAAGAGCTAACGTGCATATGACCGTTTGAAAAATAACAGTCAAATGTTTTTATTCGATTGACCAAAGTTGCAATCAGTTAACTAATTGACTCATTCGGTTAAACAAATACTAGGGATTCAGAATTTCAAGTTTCTAATTCCAATGCAAACGACCATGCGGATGACTCTGTGGACCATCGAAGATACCAAAATTCTGAAAACCTTACATTTTAGTCATCATTTCAAAACTAAAAAATAAAGCAACTTAAATCCAATTATTTTCAAATCAAACATGACTTTGATATGATCCAGGGTACCCTCCAGAGAGTCATTAACATCATAATTCAATTGGGCTTATTGTGGGCTAATTTTCATTCAATCATCAAGTTCAAGACAACCATCAAACCGAAAGAACCATATTGAAATATATGAGAATGACGCAAGCCCAACATAGAAGCAGTTTTGACGAATCAAGCTGAATAAAGTCCAACACCAAAAATTCAACTAAGACAACACTTAATGGGCTTCAAGACACATCTTTTGGGCCTTTTGAATGGAATGCAAAATGGACGATTTGGTCATTTTGGGAAAAGTTATCCCTTTTGTTGACTTCCGTTTTGGATTTTATATTTGTAATGATGACTTTAGTTATTCTTTGTAATTTAGTTAGCTTAGCTATTTAGGTTAAGTTGAGTTAGAACTAAATAGTTAGCAAAATATCCATAGCCATTTTTGTTGACTTTGTTAAGCTTTTACAAGTTGCCAACTTACACAAATATCTTACTTGGATATTTTTCTTAGTTAGGAAATGACTATTAAGAGCTTGCACTCTAAGTAGCCATTGGATAGTTTTAGGACATTTTAGTCTTTTTACCTTTCAATGACATTTTAGTCTTTTTACCTTTCAATGACATTTTAGTAAATTTGTATTGTACTATATAATGTGTAAACTTGTCTTCTTCAATAACACAATACACATTTTCGAATTTCTTCTTAAAGAAATGGCTATGGCCGAATTTCAAGCTTAAGGGAGGGATTCCCCTTTATTCAAACTTCGATTTATCTAAGGAGTGTCAATTTTAGTGGAGTTCATGCTAGCAGAACACAACAATATTTGTTAAGTGTTTTGCCTTATTTTGAATTGTCTGTGACCGGCATACCAGCCTTATACCGACATACTGATGTGAAAACACTCTTGACACGACTACTGTAACCGGGGAGAAAACATACCAATCTTCATACCAGTTATAAAACACTCTTGAAACATCTACTGGAACCAGGCTAGTTTCATACCAGACTATATATCAGACTCCATACTTGTGAACTTGTTCCAAAATATAGCTACTGGAACCAGACTAGTATCTATCGGCCTATATACTGGTCTTTATACCGGCGAACCTGTAAGTTATACATAACTACTGGAACCGATAAGCAACCATGCAGGTACTATACCGGACTCCAAACCGGTCAACACTTATAATTTGTTTGTGAGCTTAGTGACCTGAAGAGCAAAAAAAGAGTTAAAAAGTTTAAATTTTTAGTTGAATTTGGTTGGTTCTATATTATCATTGGGGTGTCCGTGAATGGTAATTCATCAAAATTTATATTGAGGCACCAAATTTTCATCTGAAGTTGCAAACACCCTTGAATTTGCATGCTTTTTTGTTCATTGTGCTAATTTGTTATTTCCTTATTCCGAGCACTCGAGCTTTAGGTTTCTTTGAATTGAGTCTACGTATTTGCTAACTCTTACTCGCATTACTCTGTTTGCCATATATTTGTTTGTTATTGTTTATGCTAGCTTGAAGATTACACATTATTGTGCACTTCTTTGGTAAGTCATATTCATATTATATTGAGTGCAAACATGAATGGAGTGAAGTGATACATATTCTAGTGAAAACACGTGAGCGTGAATGATTGTGAGGTTATATCAGCTGTTGGACAATTATGACCCATAGCGTCACTATTTGTACAGATCATGGTGTTGTTGTGAAAATTAACTATGTGACAAAGGAGATTGATCTCTTATCATTTGTGATTAGATCACCAAGATATATAAATGATAGGAGGTCCCTATGAATTATTCCTAGATTGAGAATGATATGAGACAATATCAGTCCATGAAGGATAAATCATTAAATATCCCTAGTCAGAGTATTATCGAGATTGGACATCGATAAATGCGTAAAAGACTAGTATTACATTTGTGCGAGTTGTGAAGGCATAACGGCATAGTTCTCATATATTTGGGTATAAAATACTCATGCAAGTGTAATATGAGGTTATATTTTACCGATGGTACGGGAAACAGCTTCGCTCTAGATAGACCTCCTCGGAATTCCATTGGTAGTATGACTATGTGTCTATGGAAGTCCGAAATCAGGGTAGGTGTATTTGGTCTTAACCTGAGACTTGCACCGCTAATACTGGCGACAATCAATATACTTTGGTTTTGGTCGTCCAGGGCTTTAACAGGTTCTGTGTACGCCTCTGCTGGGTATATTGAGAATCGTAGTGTGTTGGGTGTGATGTCAAGATGGAAGTATCACTTCGGTCACATGGAGATGATGGTCACGTAGGATACGGGACTGGTTCTCTTAAATGCTGCAGCTATCGGGATATTATGACAAGGTCATGTATATCCGATTATAGAGACTAGTTACCAGACATCCGACATGTGCTTCGTACGGGGCAGACACAATTCCAGCCCCAGGCCTAGCACGTGATCATCCGATACTGGATCAACATACGCAATACTACGCATACTACGCCTGATATAGATCCTTATATTCCTGTAAGGATATTTCTGGAGAATTGGGTAGGCATGGCGCTTTGCTAGAAGCCAACCTTGTCTTGTAAATCGGTACAAACGTAGTACTAGGTACTTACGTGTTCGGATAGTCCGAAGACCGAATTTACTGCCAACATATCCGGGGATCTCATGGGTCGCTTCCCGAAGATTCATCGATGACGTATGACTTGCACTTTTATTAATCTGGGATTAAGTAGATGAGAGAGAAAATTAATCTGGGATTAATTGCGGAGATGTTTTATCTGGGATAAAATATCATATAAAGAGAGATAACGATTAATTTGGAATTAATCGATAAAATAATATATTTGATATATTATAAGAAATTGGATTTCGACGCGGAATTAAAATTAGATTTTAATTCGGGCAAATGAGTTAATTTAGAATTAATTCGTTAGCGATGTGAATAGTGATTTCGCTAGGCAAAATAATTTAATTGCGTCGC
Source organism: Zanthoxylum bungeanum (assembly GCA_019454045.1). Classification (NCBI taxonomy): domain Eukaryota; kingdom Viridiplantae; phylum Streptophyta; class Magnoliopsida; order Sapindales; family Rutaceae; genus Zanthoxylum; species Zanthoxylum bungeanum. The sequence continues at coordinate 23,482 of SKCR01039127.1, read as the reverse complement.
GACGAAAAATTCGTTAATTTGGAATTAGCGAACCCGAGCCCGGGATTATTTGCGAGCGCATTCGCATTTCGAATTTGAGTGCGGCACGCAAGTCAAATCGAGTGTCAAATCATTAGTCGCATCAAGCGTCAAATCATTAGTCACTTTGAGTGATGTGACAACTTGTCACTTGATTGATTGAGTGATGTGACTTGATGGAAGTTGATGGTGGAGTGTAATACACTCAAGTGTGATGGCATGATAGACATTTAATATATTTAAATGTTTGGTATTTTTTTTTTGATTTTGGAAATCAATTAATTGATTTTTTGAAAATAAAAAGTGGTATTAGATACACACTTTTGGCCAACCATCACACAACTCACTCTCTCTCTCTTTTCTCTCCCTCTCTTTCACGCCCTTGGGGCTGCCATTTTCTCTCTTCTGGTTATGTTACTGCCGAGAGCAAAGGGAAGCAAAAAGTCATGATTTTGTGGCAAAATCAGGAGTGCTAGCACACTACGAAGTCATGCGAAGGTGATAGGGAAGTCCACCCATGAGCATGGAAGCTCAACACAAGCTTGGAGCTTACTTGGAGGACTTCACATGGCCGAAAACGAGGACTGCAAAACTAGTCACTGCCGAGCCTTGGAGGAGCAAAAAAAGAATTTTTTGTTCGTTGCCGCGTTGCTCAACCGCTCGATGTGAGTATTCTGCAACTCCCTCGTTGTATTCGCACTTGTTTCATGCTTGTTAAATGTTCTTGGGATGCTTAGAAAATTCCAACAATGGTATCTATTAGCAAGGTTGAGCATGAAAATATTTTAGGGTTAAAATTGGGTAAAATGTGTTTGAGTATGATTTAATTAAATCGGATGTTTGAGTATGCTTAATACATGTTTAATTGAAGTTTGATTTGATCAATTTCAAGAAATTTTATTTGGAACAATTTTCCCCAATTTTGATGTGTTGGCCGAATACATTGATGCCCTAAATCTTGGTAATTTTTTTCGTTGATCATTGGATGACTTGAAACGATTGGGAAATGTTGATTTAATGTCGATTGTGGATTTAATTGGATTGAAACCGAATCGAACACAAATTGCCCAAATTGCCGAGAGTAGAATAGCATGAAAATGGGTTTGATTTTTGTTAAATTGTGTTGGACATGTTTTAATGTTAATGAGCATGATTAATTGTACAAATTTGGTGTTTTGGAAATATTGATTTGTGTAATTAATAATGCTATACACTTTGGTAATTAAATTGAGAATTTGGAATTTGTAATGTAATTATATTGGGCCTATTTTGTAAAATTGGGCTTGAAAATTGTTATTGGGCTTATTGGGCTTGGTTGTACCAAGTTGGGTTTAGGTTAAATTGGTTGGATCCAATTGGGCCCAAAACCGCTTCCATAAAGCCCAAATGCGACTAATGGACCTTTAAAGTTTAATTGGGCCTAATGGGCCTAAATTGATTTATGGGCTTATGGGGTAACTCCCGGATTGGACTTTGGTTATTGGATTTGACCCGAGTTGACCAAAATTCCACGCCTTAAAGAAATTAATTAAAAGCCAATTGGACTTTAATTAAATTAATATTGGATATTAATCGGGCTTTGAGACCCGTAACGATTAAATTTGGAATTTAAATCGTTAAGGTTTATTAATAAAGTGTAATATTTAATTTGGAATTAAATAGCGAATTAATATTAAATACAAATTGAATTGGATTTAATTTTGTAGTTTAATTTAATTCGAGAATTCGTACTTTAAGTACTTATTCGCAAAATGAGTTTGACTCGCGCAAAATCAAATTGTTGTTTGAACATTGGATGGTCACTAATTATCAGATTAATTAATTTGATTAGATTGATTGATAACATGCTTGTGTGAATACATGGTTGCGATACATGAATAATGTATATCGGATGGATATTAGATGGGTGGGGCAATTTTAGAAATTGTTGTTATAAATTTGGAATTTATTAATTAGACATGCGTGTCCAGCCTTATTACCTCCTTATTCTTTGTATTCTCTTCTCACCTATTCCCCTCAATGTAAATGAGGTTTCTGTAGAAGTGTAGTGTAACGGGTAGAAGTAATACATGTGCTAGCGGGAGAGAGAAAGTGAGAGATTTGATCTAGGATCAATGTGTAAAGTATCCATCCGCATATCATTATTATTTTATCATGTGCGCTTTATTATGTGTTTAGAATGCATGTTTAAGGGTGTATGATGATGAGACCTTAACAAATATAATAAATTGGTTGCCAATTTGCACGCGAAAAACCCTCAAACAATATTAAGCGTTTTTCCTTCCATTGAGTGATTCTTACTCAAGATCCGAGACTGGCATTGGCTTGTTGGCCAAAGTCAAGGCCTTTGTCCGTCAAAGATGTATTTGAATCACGGAGGCTTTGTTACATATTGGTGTCTTGTCCAAGTTGTGGTTTATTGGCCAAAGTCAAGACCACTTCTTGTCCATCGACATTGATTACGAAGCTTTCCATGGTCAATGGGTTCCGCTTAACTTGGATCACTAAGTTTGTTGTGCCAAAGCCAAGGCTTAGTTGATTCAGAGGAAAAAGGTTAGGCAATATATTGGATATATTGGCATATATAAGATATATGTTTCGGACTTGGATGTCCCCCTACTGGATCTAGGAATTGGATTGGATCCAATTGATCTTAGAGATCTACCTAGTTAATTATCATACAATTTGTTGGCCAAAGTCAATATTGTGTGATATTTAACGGGATCCTAGCCCGCTAAGAAACACGGTTTCCCGAGTACTCGACAGAGGGTTAGAGGCTCGCCGAAAAATAGTGGGAGGCAAGAATTGAATTTGCAATATTCGTTTAATTACTTGTCATACGCGCTCAAACAAATATCATTCGTCAAATATATTAAATGTTAGTTGGACTAATATTTAAACATTGTTTTAATTAACAGTTGGACTGTATTCAAACTATTCATTTATATTTGATTATATAATTAGATTATAATAATCAATATATTTTATTCAATTAATTATAGTTGATTAAAATAGTTGGACTATAATAATCATTATAATAAATAGTACCTAAATCGTTGATTAAATAGTTGGACTATTAGAATCAAGATAAAATTGAAGATTGACATTAAAACATAATCCTAGGGAAAATGTATTTAAATGGTTTAATTTTCAAAATTGGGAAATATTTCAGGATGGTCCTGGAAAATAATAAGTTACTTTATTTGATAAAATAACATATTAAGCCTAAGCCATGAGTTAAGCAAATGGTAGAGCATAATCTTTGGAAGATTTATGTGATAATAACTTTAGTGCTTAATCCATTAAGCTTGCCAAGTAGATTCCTTAATTTCTTTGTCAGAACTAAGGGTTAGATCCTTAAAGTATGATATTGAAATTGAAGGATCTTCATAGATCTATTTTAGATTTTAGAAGGAAATTGCAATTGATAACTCTTGGAAAGTTAATGGCTATTCTCAAGGAGACAAAGCCAAAATTTGCAATACTGTAAGTAGCCCAAGGCGCACCTTACTTCGATATTCTAGAAGGCCAAGGCTTGGCCGAAGGCTTCTGGAATGTGAAAAGTGCAAAGGCAAAATCATTATAGTCTTCTGGGAAGATAAAGGACATATCCCAAAATGTCTGCCTAAATTGTGGCAAACGAGATCGCGGAAGCGTGACTGCCGTTTGGACAAAGCAGACATGAAGGAATTGAAGACAGTGCAAGGCTCCGACTTCAAATATGTTTGTCATAATTATGTTCACTACTAGTATTGAAATTGGATTTTAAATACTTAGTTTGATACATAAATATATACTGATGTTCAGAATCTGCTATGAGCAGGATACTGACTTCAGATTGAGATTAATCTGCGAATTAGAAACGGGACGAAAGTCGCTGTTTCAACTGTAGACACCTAAGTTTAGGAACTACCTTCGGGTGTGTACTTAAATTAGGAAACTGTTATAATGTGACTAGTTTGACTAGAAACATCATCTCTATATTAGTGTTTAACCCGCTGCGGGTGAACCTTTATATTCTAGAACACTAAAGTGTTTCATTATATAAAGATGATATTGAGATAAACACATTAGATGTGAATAACAGAATTTATATTTTGAATATAAATAAATCTCAAATGTATTACATGACTGTAACATCCCGGATTATTTTAGCGAGTTGCGTGAATTTTATTTTTGCGCGTGAGGCCGAGTCCGAACGCAAGGTCAATTTTTATTGTTACATGGGAACTTTTCAATAAATTAATTATTAGTTAATAATAAATAAATTAAAGGGACTATATTGAAAATTTAGTGACAAGTGTAATTAGAAATCTAGATATTTCTACACAAATTTAATTATTATATATAATCTAGATTTTTATCTCTTATACACACACGTGACACATGTACACATTTAATTAATTAAACATATCCTTAGTTCACACACAAAACACACAGAAATCACTCACGCCCACAGCAGAGAGGGAGGGGGATAGACCGAAAACAAGAAGAGAACAAATGAGAGAAGCCGAGATGAATTAAGAAAGAAGAAGATAAGAAAGAGTGAAAGACTGAGAATGGGAGCGGAATCAGTGATTGAGAAAGAAAGAAACAAAGAAAATCAGAGAGAGAGAGAGAGTTGCACAAAGGCAGTGCTGAAGAAAGAGGGGCTGCTTGGCCGTGTCACTGGTCGCCGGCGAGTCCATGAGGTAAAATTCGGTGAGCAGGGGCAGAAAAGTAAGTAAACTATGCAAACATTTCTTTGATTTGTTGTATTGGATTCTTTTTGGGTTTAGATTTGATTCCGAAATTGGCTTCAAATGATTGGATTGTGAGTATGCTAAGAAGTTTTAGGGATGATTAGAGTGAGAAATTGGAAGAAATTTTGAAGGAAATTGGCTAAAGGGTTCGGTCAAGGAAAAATTGGGTTTGGGATTTTAATTAGATAAGTTATATTAAGATATGCGTGTACTTGGGATTTCAATTAATAAAATTGATGAAAATAATTTTGGGTGGAGTTTAAGTCATGGCCGAATACTGTAGAGGGGAAAATGGGCTGATTTTATTTGTTAAACTGGATGTTTAAATCAGTACGATTCATATATGTGTATATCTGGGTGTAATGCTTGTTAATACGTAGACTAGTATGAATATGTGTGAATTGAATTGAATTGGAAATGAAATGTATATCTCTTGTGGAATCTGCTGCTAGTTGATTTTCTATGGTGTAGGAAATAAAGTTGAGTAATGTAAGTGAAGATCGTGTCTAGTAGCGTGCAGTTTCCGAGATGGAATTTCAATTAGCACTTTATTTTAGTCTAGTTGAATTGAACTGACTATGTTCTAGGCTTTTCGCTATTAGTTGTGTTTCATTCAATGGGTTTTAGCAGTTGACCGGGTTCTTTTTTTTGTCTTCTCTTTCAACATTTCTGTCATTACAATATTATATAAGCAAACACGCCTTCTCGACACCATGACGACAGTAAATTTACACCTTTATTAATTATTTTAGATCTTCAGAGCTATATTGGTGATTGTCATATTCTCATTCGGATTTGTATAAATCTTAACGTTCATGTCTTTAAGTTCACTTATCATTATTATATTAAATAGATTACACAATATAATGTTCTTGTAAAAGTGAGCTTAAAAGAATGCCATTAAACAAGGATTTGTTAATAATTGGAATTTCCTGTATGATATTTGCAGGCTAGCCTGAGATTAGTATGCTTGTTTATGATTTAAGTGTATATTGAAGTTTCTATTAATTCATAATTTAATTTTGGATGACTAGTTTTTAGTATATTTGTCACTGAGATGTACATTTAAAGCCAGTTATATGAGGTAGGGTTGATGTTTGTATCGCAATTAAGTTATTAGATTAAGCATGAATATATGATATCGTGAGTGTAAAATGCATAACAGATTTTAAGTGCCTAAGCTGTGACAGTTTATAATATAAATGAGCAATGGCTTCAGATGTAGGTTGCAAGTTTAATTGGATTCTGAAAGTTAAAGCTTACAATTATGTATAGCTGTTAACTGATATAATAAAGAAAAGTGAAAATGGAATTATGCAATGATGAATATAAGAAAGCAGGAATGTGTTGGCATAGATAAAAAAAAAATGTTTATGGAAAGTATGCTATGTTTATATGTATATAAATGCGTAATATATGCATTATATGAGTGAAATGTTTCAGCATGTGACAGGAATAAAGTATGAGCATGATGATTATATATGTATGCAAGTATATATAAATATGACTACCTAAAGATAAAGGTAAGTTGAAGCATAAGAAGTACATGTGCATATTTGCATGTTATGGTTTTCATAAATTGAGTTGAAAGTAAGATTGATTTTAAAAATTCAAAGAATTCTAAAAGGAAAAATTTTTAAATGTGTCCTTTCGAAAGAAATGTATTTCAGGAAATATTTCTTACAGCTTTGAGATTTAAAACATGGTTTATGTTTTTCGGGGCATGAGGGAAAAACTCACCCCAGTATGTAACTTGAGATTCAGTTGGAATTGACGGATATCATATGGATTCGGGATTTGGGATTTGACCAATCCCAGTTGTACACTAATTGGAATTGACGGATTTAGACACATGTGCACATGTGGAGGACTGGGGGGACGCTCCAAGATCCTCAGCGCTCAGATGGTACATTCCTGGGCGGAGATGCGCCTACGGGCGGAGATGCGCCTACGGGCGGAGATGCGCCTTCGGGCGGAGATTTGGTTTTCAGAAAAATGATTTCAGATTTCAGATATCAGTTTTTCAGAAAATGAGTTTTGAGATTTCAGATTTTCAGATTACAGTTTTCTAAGATACAGATTTCAGTCTACAAATACAGTTTTCAAAGATATTTACTGGAAAGAAAAAGTAAAAATAGAGTTTCAGCAAAAACTTTTCAGAAATGATTTTTCAGAAAATAATATTTCAGAAAAGGATTTTCAAGCATTATAGAAGCATGGCATGTTAGAGTAGAGCTTAGTTTATAAATCGTGCATATAAGTCATACATTCTGGTTATCATTTGAAATGCATATAATGGGCATTAATGCATAATAGCATAATTATATCTATGTGCATAAAATTGATGTTTGTATGTATTGTAAGTTTACCTAGAATGGGTATTTTGTAAACACTAATGTATTATAACATGATTTCTTTTATATATATATATATATATGTGTGTGTGTGTGTGTGTGTGTGAATGACTACAGTGGGATAAACACGGCAAGTTAAGGTAGAGCATAATTTACAGACTATGCATATTGATTATGATTTATGATTGTTATTAGAAGTGCTTAAATGGCATTGATGCATGATAACATGGTTACATTTAGTTGTATATATGATTGATGATTGTATGCGTTGTATGTTTACATCGAAGAAGCATTTTGTGAAACATGGGGGCAATAATAATGTGGTTACGCAAACATGTATGCAAGGTTGATAATAATATGTTAAATGTTTAATAGAAAGAATATTTTATAATGACCGATTTGATGATATTTCAAAATAAAGGAAGAAAGGATGTTATAATAATTACCTAAACTAGATTACTAAAGAGTAAGTAGGAAATAGGAAAGATATCAGAGTAACGCAGCGGAAACGTAATAGGACTTAATATAATAAATGGAATGATAGAATGTGAGGACTATATTATAGATATGTTAAGTGTAAGTAGGAAACAAGATGTAATTGTGAGTATGATTCAGAAAAAGAAATTAGTAACTAAGTGGTAATGTTTGAACATAGATAAGAGTTTTACAGTTCACTCGGAACTGGCAATTATGTGTGATTATAAAAACAGTTTAGATTATTAAAAGACTAAGAAACAAACTTACTTGTTTATCGCTTAAGGAAAGAGCATAGTTACTTACTGAGTCATTATGTCTCACACCACAACAGTTTGTGAGTTTTGCAGGTTGGCGACCTAAACGGTCGACCGTGGATTTCAGAGTTGCAGAGCAGTCGGATAGCAGCGTTGCAGTCAGCCAGTCACCAAGTCTTAGGGAAGTCGAGTCTTGTGTATAGGTTGAGTTTAAAAGTTGTGTATTTGAGAATTGATGGGACGTGTTGAGCACGGATGCTTATGTTGTAAAGTTTTTGTATATACGTACTTTCGGGCACGGAACCCTGGTTGTATTATGTCTTGATGTATGCATTACATATTAGATGGGCCCTTAGATTGCATTGATGTTGTAATTCCGGCCTAAGGCCGAGATTTTTATGTTCATGTTGTATATGGATGCTGGCTATAGGTCAGGTTGCTTGATGTTACGAATACATCATACCGAGATTTCATTAGATTCAGAGGCTTATGGAGATGGGTTTAACATGTCTCATGCCGGTAACATTGCTGCTAAGGCGGGATGTTACAATGACAAACAAATAGCTCAAACTGATTTGATAAGAAGAGACTTAATTGTGGCATTGTTGTCTGGGACACAATTAAACAACTCGTATATCCACACTTTTGAAGAGTGGGTACTAGGACTGATTTGATTCCATTCAAATAAAGTCAACGAATCTAGTTTATTGGGCAATGTGTCTAAAACACTATTTACTTGGTAAAAGTGAAAATGTTACCGATCTGTTAGCCTTAGTTCATAGTGAAGCAAGTGGGCCCATAACTAGCTAGGCTAGAGGTGGATATAAATATTTCGTGACCCTTACAGATGTGGCATCGCGTTATGGTTATGTGTCTCTTTTGAAAAACACAAATCGGAAACTTTTATAGTTTCGACGCGAAATAGACAAACAGATCGGCTAAAGTATTAAACCGTCACGGTAAGACCGTAATGGAAAATACTTAAGCAATAAGTTTCTAATATACTTGAAAGAGTATAGTATTCTTTCAATGGGGACTCTTCCAGGAACACGTCAATTTGACGGTGTGTCCGAACAGTGAGTAACCGAATTTTGTTGGACATGATAAAGCTAATCATGAGTCGCTCTGAGCTACCATTTCCTTCAACGGATAAGCATTAACAGTGTAGAACTTATTTTGAATAAGGTTCCATAAAATCTGTTTGACAGATATCATACTAGATATGAACTAGAAAGAAACTGGGTTTTCTCATTCCTGAATATTTGGGAATGCTGGGCATATATTTGGATGATACCAAACTAGAACCCAAATTGGATAAGTGTCAATTGTAGGTAATCATAGGGATACCAAAGTATAATACTTATACAACTCACAAGGGAACAATTTAATTGTTGCTCACCATGCGGTTTTCCTAAGAGGAATACCTATATGCAGTGGTAAGTGGGAGGATAGTAAAACTCGATGAAAATCGGAGTAATACTATTCCAGGCACCGAATCTTAATGGAACACAAATAGTTCATCAATGATGAAATTATACCAGTAATATTCGAATACACAAGAACCGCGTAAGTCGAAGAGAGTCAGAAAATAACCTAGGGTATGGGTTTCTGATCTCACCTCATAAAGATGTTAATCTTATTGAGGAATACCAACTGACTACGTATGAGGAAGTGATACAATGTATCGACTCCCAATTATGACAAAGTGTCATGACATCCGAAATGGATTCCATGTATATCAACAAGTTTGAATACTAGTTGATGTACTGCAAGGCATTGTGCCTATTGGTATTTAAAAGTCTTCAAGGAAGACATACATGGATGGCAACATAACAACGTTCTAATCTAGGCTTGTAACGGAAAGGTATCGTTATCAACATTGTATTGATTACGATTCAACCTTTTACCTGTTGCTACGGTAAATCCATTTGGATAATGCTTGCTAATGATGCATGTTTCATTTATGAAATATGTCAGCTGAATGGCAAAATCGCTTTCCTGAAAAGGAAACCATTTGGAGGATGTTTATAACATCATGTCGGTTTTGTCGTACCAAAACTAGCAAACAAGGTTTGCAGGTTATTCGATCCATGTCTGGATTGAAGCAAGCATTAGGTTCTTGGAATTATCGTTTTGATGTAATCATAATGGTTTATGATTTAATTCAAAACGAAATGATTCTTGTGTATATAAGAGGGTTAATGGGAGCGCACTGACAATGACTGTCCTATAAAATAATGATAATATGTCATTTCTTGGAAATGATATTCCCATAAAAACAATCGGTGAAAACTTGGCTTTCATGAAAAACTCTTCGAGAAATCGTACATTGAAAAATGTACGCGACCTGGTGTCTCATACGCTTTGAGCATATGGAGTCACAAACAGGTCAATCCAAGTGATAGTCACTGGATTGATATTAAGAACATCCGTTAGTTTCTTAGAAAACTAAGGATGCTGTCTTAATCTGTGGAGATGGAGAACTTGAAGTGACTGGGATCACTGTAGCAAGTTTCTTAACCGATAAAACGACTATAAGTCGCAAACGGTACTATACAGTTTGAATAACGGTACAGTGAGCTGGAAATCTTCCAAGCAAGATACTGTTACTGAATAAACAACAAATACGGGTTATTGCTGCAGCTGAGGCAGCAATAGAAGCCATTTGGGTCGATAATAAATCTAATTAGATTATATATAAATCTGTTAGCAGCTGAGCTAGACTTCAGCACATGCTAAAGAATTAATGGTCTCATCAACGATCCAGATACATACTTCGATATTCATCTGATTCGTTCGGATCATACATCGTGGCGATGTGATGATCGAATAAATCGCATAAAATGATAATCATGCAAATCCGCTGACGAAAGCCTTTCCTCAGCTGTTTGAGCGAACCGTACATAGTTCGGGTGTAAGGCACTCGAGTGACTGGCTATAGGCCAAGTGGGAGATTGTTGGACAATTATGACCCACAGCGTCACTATTTGTACAGATCATAATGTTGTTGTGCAAATTAACTATGTGACAAAGGAGATTGCTCTCTTATCATTTGTGATTAGATCACCAAGATATATAAATGATAGGAGGTCCCTATGATTTGTTCCTAGATTGAGAATGATATGAGACAGTATCAGCCCATGAAGGATAAATCATTAAATATCCCTAGTTAGAGTATTATCGAGATTTGACATCGATAAATGCGTAAAAGACTAGTATTACACTTGTGCGCGTTGTGAGGGCCTAACGGCATAGTTCTCATATATTTAGGTATATGATACTCATGCAAGTGTAATATGAGGTTTTGTTTTACCGATGGTACGGGAAACAGCTTCGCTCTGGATAGACCCCCTCGGAATTCCATTGGTAGTATGACTATGTGTCTATGGAAGTCCAAAATCAGGGTAGGTGTATTTGGTCTTAACCTGAGACTTGCACCGCTAATACTTGCGACAATCAATATACTTGGTTTTGGTCGTCCAGGGCTTTAACAGGTTCTGTGTACGCCTTTGCTGGGTATATTGAAAATTGTAGTGTGTTGGGTGTGATATCAAGATGGAAGTATCACTCCAATCATAGGGAGATGATGGTCACGTAGGATACGGGACTGGTTCTCTTAAATGCTGCAGCTATCGGGATATTATGACAAGGTCATGTATATCCGATTATAGAGACTAGTTACCAGACATCTGACATGTGCTTTGTACGGGGCAGATACAATTCCAGCCCCAGGCCTAGCACGTGATCATCCGATACTGGATCGACATACGCAATACTACGTATACTACGCCTGATATAGATCATTATATTCCTGTAAGGATATTTCTGGAGAATTTGGTAGGTATGGCGCTTTGCTAGAAGCCAACCTTGTCTTGTAAATCGGTACAAACGTAGTACTAGGTACTTACGTGTTCGGATATTCCGACGACCGAATTTACTGCCAACATATCCGAGGATCTCATGGGTCGCTTCCCGAAGATTCACCGATGACGTATGACTCGCACTTTTATTAATATAGGATTAATTAGATGAGAGAGAAAATTAATCTAGGATTAATTGCGGAGATGTTTTATCTGGGATAAAATATCATATAAATAGATATAACGATTAATTTGGAATTAATCGATAAAATAATATATTTGATATATTATAAGAAATTGGATTTCGACGCGGAATTAAAATTAGATTTTAATTTGGGCAAACGAGTTAATTTAGAATTAATTCATTAGCGACGTGAATAGTGATTTCGCTAGGCAAAATCATTTAATTGCGTCGCGACGGAAAATTCGTTAATTTGGAATTAGCGAACCCGAGCCCGATATTATTTGCGAGCGCATTTGCATTTCGAATTTGAGTGCGGCACGCAAGTCAAATCGAGTGTCAAATCATTAGTCGCATCAAGCGTCAAATCATTAGTCACTTTGAGTGATGTGACAACTTATCACTTGATTGATTGAGTGATGTGACTTGATGGAAGTTGATGGTGGAGTGTAATACACTCAAGTGTGATGGCATGATAGAAATTTAATATATTTAAATGTTTGATATTTGTTTTTTGATTTTGGAAATCAATTAATTGATTTTTTGAAAATAAAAAGTGGTATTAGATACACACTTTTGGCCAACCATCACACAACTCACTCTCTCTCTTTTCTCTCCCTCTCTTTCACGCCCTTGGGGCTGCCATTTTCTCTCTTCTGGTTCTGTTACTACCGAGAGCAAAGGGAAGCAAAAAGTCATGATTTTGTGGCAAAATCAAGAGTGCTAGCACACTACGAAGTCATGCGAGGTGATAGGGAAGTCCACCCATGAGCATGGAAGTTCAACACAAGCTTGGAACTGGCTTGGAGGACCTCACATGGCCGAAAATGAGGACTGCAAAACCAGTCACTGCCGAGCCTTGGAGGAGCAGAAAAAGAATTTTTTGTTCGTTGTCGCGTCGCTCAACCGCTCGATGTGAGTATTCCGCAACTCCCTCGTTGTATTCGCACTCGTTTCATGCTTGTTAAATGATTTTGGGATGCTTAGAAAATTCCAACATCAGCAAAAACAAAATAGAGAAAAAGGAATGTAGAATGTATGATTTGAAAGTAATGATTTGGATACTTTCAAAGGTGATTGTCAAGCTACCTTAAGTGAATATAGAAGATCTTATGAGAAATTAAAAAAGTCTTGGAAGGTGGTTGCATCTTCAATGAATGAAGAGAGTGCACAACAACCAAAAGCTATTGAGGCTGTGAGTAATATGAGTGTAAACACTTGTGATGATATTGTGAGTAAAAATACTTGTGAGGCCGAGAGTTATGAGTGTGTTGTTGTAAGTGACATAGTGAGTATAAATGCTTGTGAGATTGTGTGCTTTGAGGATAAAAAAGAGAGTGATGCCGAGCATGTGTGTGAGGTCTTGTGATACGAAATGATGAAGGAATTCACTTGCAGATTAGGCCAAGCAACACCCTAAAAATTACGAATTTGATTTTGATGGAACAAAACACTTCCAAGGCCACAAAGAATACTCACAAAGAACTTGTCTTTGAGAACCCTTAAGATGATACCTTGTTATATTCTGCTAGCACAGAGACACCACTAAGGTTGCCACGCCTTAGATAAGTCGAAGCTTGAACAAAGGGGAATCCCTCCTTTAAGCTTGAAATTCGACCATAGCCATTCTTTAAAAAGAAAATTCGAAAATGCGTGTTATGTTGATTAAAGAAGACAAAGTTTACAATATATAGCACAAGATAAATTTACTAAAATGCCCTTGAAAGGTAAAAAGATCAAAATATCCTAAAACTATTTGATGGCTACTTAAAGTGCAAGTCCTCAATAGTTATTTCCTAATTAAGACATATATCCACGTAAGATATTTGTATAAGTTGGCAACTTGTAAAAGCTCACCAAAGTAAAAAAAAAAAATGGCTATGGATATTTTGCTAACTATTTAGTTCTAACCCAACTTAACCTAAATAGCTAAGCTAACTAAGTTACAAACACTAACTAAAGTCATCATTACAAATATAAAATCCAAAATGAAAGTCAACAAAATGGGTAACTTTTTCCAAAATGACCAAATCGTCCTTTTTGCATAAAAATCCCCGAATTTAGTAGGCTTCCATTCAAAAGGCCCAAATGATGTGTCTTGAAGCCCATTAAGTCTTGTCTTGACCCAATTTTTGGTGTTGGACTTGATTCGACTTGATTCATCAAAATTGTTTCTATGTTGGGTTTGTGTCATTCTCATCTATTTCAATATGGTTCTTTAGATTTTAAGGTTGTCATGGACTTGGAGATTAAATGCAAATTAGCCCACAATAACCCCAATTGAATTATGATGTTAAGAACTCTCTAAATGGTACCCTGAATCATATCAGATTTTTTCATCAAAATCATATGTATCGTTGAAGTTCAAAAAGCTTGAAATGATAAATCATTTAAGTTCAAATACAAACTTTTAAATCTTGATAAAAACATAGAATTTTCAAATATTTATGATATGGAAAATATTTGAAATCTCAAGTACTTATCATGCATAATTTAAAATACACAAACATTACAAGAAATAAAATTGTTTATCCATAATCTAATTTTCTTATAATTCCTATACTTGATTTCTTTGATTTTGAACTTTTTTCTTATGTGCACTTCATATTTTTCTTAAGATGACCATTATTATTGTTATATATATTTTAAAAGAGTAGTTTTCAAGATAACAAAAAAAAAAATACAACTAATGAAGTACAAAAAAATATTATTTCTAGTTACCACGCGTACGTGTATGTAAATTTCATTTTAACATAGTGTTTATTTTCGTCATTTGCATTCAACACTTGTAAAGATAAAATTTATGAAATAAATGAATGATTTTTTGTTTTTTTTTTTTATAGTTGATTATTTGTATAGCACAGCTAAATCAATTATTAAAAAAGGGTGTTACTAAACTGATTTTTAATATAAAATGTTTGACGTCATCATAATTATAGCTCTAACTCAATGAAAAATTATATTATGTTTCGGGTGTATATGTCATCTCTCACACAATAGCTGGATCTCATAACTGTGTGAGACCCACCTACTGTGAGAGAGATGGCATATACACCCGAAATATGATATACTACCTCCAACTCAACGGTTTTCAGGATACTCATTTATGATACGGTAATCAATAGTGTTGACGATATGTACATACATTATTGAGACATATAATTAAAAATCCCAATTGGAAATAAATAAATAAATAGCAGTGGCAAATGACAATAGCCACCACCAGCAACCCACTCGGAGGACCATGATTAGTGGATCAATCCATGTGGATGAATTATGGCTCTCTCTAACTTTTTAACATTCAAATAAAACGACATTATTATTATTATTATTATTATTATTATTATTATTATTATTATTATTATCATCATTATTATTGTCAAATAAAAGGACACCGAATAGGTCGATGACAGGTGTGAGCAAGTAGCAGAAATGTCAAACCCAGTAGCTGTTGCATTTCTAATAAATAAAACAAGTATAGAAATGTTTTAACAAAGGCCAAGCCCTAAGCTGTAAGAGCAAGTATTATAAACACTATAATTTAACTCTACTTTCAGAAATGTGGGGAAAAATTTCAAAACACACAACCACCCAACAATAAATAAGAATGTCATTAATTACAACAATATGGGAAATTGAAGCCGAAGATGATGAAGCATCCCCTTCCTCCCCCCACTGACCACTGAGATGACACAGTAGCCTTCATATCTGCAAACATGATCCAATCCTATCATTAACAATTTGAATACCGAATCAAGATACAATTTCACAAGTAATTACATTTACTAACACTCGACTCGACACTTAAATATAGAGATATTGCAAAGCTAGCATATATATGAAAACTAAAAGTTCTTCATAAAGGGTTATCCCCCTTTTGAATATATGCAAATTACTTCCTTCATGTGAGATGGCAGGTCATGGGAACACAAATGCATTTTGCAATATCATTATAATTCAAATATGTTTGGACATAATGAGCAAACTTTATCCAAACCTGGATCTGGACCCCCCACCCTAACTTGTAGAACTCCTCTACTGACCGGCCCTAGACATTGTTTGATAGAAACCTCAAGGGGATGTGCATGTACTCTGTTGGGCGGAAACCAGGGGTTACACAACTCAACACACCCCTCAGGATTCCAGAAACCCTATATTTCTGATGGCCCATACCTAGGAGGCTACAACTAAATAAGCAACTTTGTGGATCAACCAGATTTTCAACTTTCTCGTCAGAAGTGAAGATCCAGTAATGGTGCCTTGAGTTTGCTTTTGTACGCTGCAATACTCTCAGAACTGAAATATAACATTTCCCTCTCAAAATGTTCATCCTAGAAGTATACAAATCAAAGCTCTAACTACTGCTTCCGAATACAATAAAGAATCCTTCATTCCATAAAACACGTCCAATTGCTCTGGGTGCTTCGAACTTTGATGCACACAGAGATCTATTTCCAAGAGAGAGATTCACAGCATGCAATGCATCTCTTCTTCCTAAGTTCCTCGTAGTTCAAACTTTGCCAAAGAGCAACTGCACTTATCAGCTCCAACAAATATTATCAGCACTCATTTTCCCACACCCAATATATAGAAATTAGATTATACACCTAAAAAATTTCAGGGTAATCGGTGTTCAAAAAGGCACTGGGCTCTAGCCATCAGGCAGCCTGACACAGTGATGCTCGGCGCTTATGCGCCGCCGGGGGGGCCGAGGAACAATGAAAAATTAACTCGAAATTAGGGTTTTGTCAAATTGGGGATTTTCAGATTTGGTGAAATTTGGATAAATTTCATCTTCGGAATGTGTGTTTGATGAGACATTTTTGAAGAATGAATTGAGAAAAAAATATGAAAATGGATTATTGTAGAGAGAGAATCAGATTTACAGGAGAGAGAGAGAGAGTTGGTTTGAGGAAGAAGGCTAAAGGGCGAAGGCATTAGGTACTTTTAAAAAATAAAAAATAAAAAATTTAGGCCCCCAAATAAAAATGAAAAAATAAAAAAAATGCTCTGCAAATCAGGCAGCCCACCTAACCCCACTGATATGGGACTAGGCGGGGCTGCCCGAGGCCGCCGATCGAAAACGCGGCGCCTAGGTGACGTTGAGGGTAATGTATTTATGAATACGAAGGACTCACAATTAATAAAAAAAACTTGTGATTCCCCACAGGAATAGTTGGAATTGCAACTTGCAATCATGGAAGAGACTTGTAAAGATAGAAACAGAGCCGATGTTGCAGTCTAAGTTAAAGACTACAGATTGAAAAACTTAGCAGAGAATAGCCAAAAATAAAATCACAATTCTGCTTAGTTTAATGTGCAAAAGAGCCCTATAAGGATTTTTTTTTAACTTAAAACATACACAAGAGGCAGGTAGAACCACAATGCATGGATATAATTGCCTAGTGAGATAAACAACTTAAAACATACACAAGAGGCAGGTAGAACCACAATGCATGGATATAATTGCCTAGTGAGATAAACAACTTAAAACATACACAACTAAATGCATGGAATCATAGTCAAACAAGTGAACCTCATTCAGCCAATCAGAAATAACTGAAGAGAATTCATAAATTCATCTAGTGATAATATTGAAATTTGCAAACGACTGCTGTATCAAAAGAAATGCACTCTTTCAACTGCATAATGTGATACGAAATTCAGCATCTGAACATACATGTCTTCTTAATCTTGTAACAAATAACTATGAATAAAAATTACCTCAAATTACACATTGCCCTTAGCTTTTTTTAATCAAAAGAATGCACTCTTCCAACTGCATAATGTGAAACAAAATTCAGCATCTACATACACGTCTTCTTAATCTTGTAACAAAAAACTATGAATAAAAATTACCTCAAATTACACATTGGCCTTGGATTTTTTCCCGGTAACAATCTGGAATATACGGAGGCCTCTGCTGAATGCCTCATTGAATAGTATCCTTGTTTGCATATTCTGGAATCCAGGCATCCATGATAAAAATGCCACAGGGGCCATGACAATCACTCCAAACATTATATCATATAATCTAGCCACAGAAACCAAGGACTGCCAAAGCCTTGTGGACTGCAAAAAGGGCCGGAATACTTGGGCAATCAATAGCAGGCCCCACCCAGTAGGGATAAATGCCATCAGACTAGTTAAAAGATCCATCAATCTGAATTCTGTGAACTCCAGTAGGGCAACAATTACAAGTATCGTAAAAATAACAATGAGGAACTGAACCAGACGGTAGTAGATGTGCTCTTTTGCCGCATATTTGTCCCGAGCATATGACACTATTGCATAAATCCCAAAAGCCAGAACAACATAGATCCAAGAAAGCAAGTAGACAACAATACTAGTACTTCCAGCAGAAATACCTAGCTGGTATACTATCCCATATTGAAAAATGAAGAAGCGGAGGTCTAAAATTACCTCCATTATCTTCCCCAAAAGGCCAGTTGTCCTTAAATGATCCTGCTCCTCATACCACCATTTTTCCCAGCTCTGTTCAGCTTTTGCAAACACACTGCCACGGAACCAGATCCAGTTCATGAAATCCTCAAAGTCATAAACAGTCTTCAACCAATCAAATCCCGAAGGATTGAAGACAAATGGAGCCATCATCCATGACATAACCAGGAACCAACTAGAGATGGTCATGGCTATGTAAACAAATGTCCCTTTAGCTATAGCACTATGTGATGCGTAAATTGTAAGAATCAAACCGAGTTCAATGGCCTTTATAAAATGGCTACGAGCATAAAGCCTATAATTTTCTGCAAAGCTCTTGTGCTGCACAACAAAACCACGTCCAGTTGCCCGATACTTTGCACCACCGTGAAGGATAGTCCGGCCAAAATAGTGACTGCGGGTTCCCATGGAGAATGTGTAAAAAACAGATGAAAGCTGGAGCAGCATAGTCAGGAAATCCCAGATAGCTGGAAGAAATCCATGCTCAAGAGAATTCTCCACAATCATTGGTAGGGCTGTGAACAGACCAAGTTGGATAATGAACTGCTGATTCAAGATAGTACCCAGTGCTTTATTGTTGTTACTGTTGCTTGCCACAGCATCCTCAATACCACTAAGAGCCAGATAAAATCGGCCCCATAAGAATGCATACACAGTCAAAATGATCACCATTGTGTTGAAAAAGAATCCCACAGTAGTGTAAAAAAATGACAACATCCGAAAGAAGTCCAGTCTATGACCCAACCTATAGACATCTCTGCTGAGCACTTGCTCACCATTTCCGCTAGCAACCTTGGCTTCAAACATGGATATTTGATTCAATCCAACATCCCTTCCCTTGCCAACTTGGATGTATTCGTGGTGTGTAACATTGCCTCCTCGCAGCGTGCAGTTAAAGCCAGCAAAAATGTCTTCACTGATGTTAATCACTCTGGAAGCTTTACTGACTCCTCCACGAGTCAAGAACCAAAACCTGTCAAAGACATCAGGATGGCCATAATGCATTCGGATTTTCAAAGGGTTCGCCAAAACACGCTGACCCAAGGTGACGAAACTGGTTTCCTGTGCCGACATAAACCCTGCAAGTGATGAAACTGAGCCAGTAAAAATGTGCTCCCTGACACCCAAGATGGTAGGTTTCCTAATACCATAGTAGTGTCTGTATTCTTCCAACAAATTCCGCATTTTAAGTGCCTCCTCAAAGTAGTTGTCTTGGTTCATGTCAATTGTCTGAACTGCATCCCCTCGGGTGAAGATAAAAGCATGATTTTGGTTCTCCGGTTTACCCTCTCCAAGTTTCAAGGGACCAGGCAACTTGACCCTGTAGATTTCCACTTCCTTCCCTAACTGCTGATCATATTTCACAAGAACAGAGTAATACTCCTTCTCATCCCTCCCTGTGGAGACTTCATCAACATAGGCAACTCGAAGGGCTTCATTGTACTTCATCAGATTCAGTATTCCTCAGCATGGGGGTCTTTCTTCTCCTTTTGCTGGCCGTATATCTGGCAGGCAACAACATATGTGTATTTCATCAGAGCAGTCCCATATTCATGGCCCTTGAATAGCATGCTCACTGAACTACCATTTCTACTTAAACTCCTGGAAGAAGGTGACCTTTCTGAGCTGATACGATCAAAACTGCCATCTCGCCTCATTGAACCAAGTTCCCTGGCCCCTTCCCTAATGTCCATCTCAGAAGCAGAATCAAGAAAAGCGAGCATCTTAAGAGCCCGATAATAGTACATCATTCCCCTAACAGTGCGGGCAAGTGTCTGGCCTCTGTACGATGCCCAAAACCTAAGATCTATCAACTTTTTTGTCCAAATTTCTTTATCATTCACCATTCCTTCTCGGCGCATCCTCTCAAGGAAATTTTTCCACTCATCAGCATAAATTGTTTGCAAATAATATAGGGTGGATACCCCATCCTCATTATCAGTTCGAAGTTGCTCTTTGCTGTAAACAACTTCTTCATTGTAGTAGGGGGTGAGAACGCTGAAGGACATCATCTTCTCAACTTGGGGAGCATGGGGCATATTCATAAAGAGAGAATTACTAAAAAAGGCTATTCGGCGCCTTGCTTCAAGATTAACAGGAATGTTATTCATTGAATCCCTGGATGTTAGAATTGTGTTTAAGCGCCTGACCTGACGATGGAAATTCTCGTTACTGTGATCGGGCAACTCAACAGCAATCTCAAACAGAAATCCTGCCATGGCAGCCGGATTACGAGGAGCCAAGCCATCCTCCACGAGCTGCTCAGAGCTCCTCTTCTCTGAGAAAAAATCTCGAATAGCAGTCTCATAAAGGGCCTGTAGGGTGTTTACCACCTTATTAAGATCTCTCTCTGGCTTATTCAACAGGCCAACTAGTTTTATCAACTGGGTATGAATCTTGGGCAGCACGGTCATCTTGAATGTTCTGGTGAACTTTTCAATCTGAAGAGAATGATCGATTTCTTGAAACAAGACAGTAATAATTGAATGCTCTTCCGTGTTAACTTTGATGATATCAAGGATCAAGTACTTTATGCTATCATAAGCTTCTATAACAGCACAACGCCGGTACTCATTCTTGCAGATCTTATACCAAAGCCACTGATCAGGAGCATCCACCAGCTCCTTGGCTTGGCTAAGAGCTAGAAGCAACTCATTGCACAGCAAGAAACAAGGCCAGCGAATAACCCTTACATTCCAAGTATTCTGTGGTAGCTCCAACAGCTCAACCTCCTTATCAGAGATGATATCCTCTTCCCTGAAAGTGGTAATTATCTCATTCCATATCAAGGCAAACCTGTTTGCCTCAACCTGGTTAGATTCAAGCTTCCTATAGGGTCTTCCGAGCCCATATCTCAGTTTCAACCGATGAATGGCATCTTTAAACTTATTCCTAAATGCTCCCCTTGCATTCAACAGCTGCTCCTCAGGCATTAGATTAAACTGCATCGCACTCGCAAAGAACTGAAATCTAAGCCTCAACTGCTGCATATTTCGAATCTCGCCCAGATGCTGAAACAACCCCACTGTTGCACCCACCAAGGATGAATAAATCGAGTAAAAGAGCTGTAAATCCATCAAATAAATCAAAACCACAGGGGCCCACAGTAACCCAACAGCCAATCTGTTGCCATGACCGAACAATTGATACCAAGAGTACTCCACATTTCTAAGTTTCAACAATTGTTTCGTTGGGGCAATCATGGGTTTAATTTGCAAGAAGTAACTGAATACAAATTTTGTAGCCACCACAAGCACCCAGAACAAACTATACTTCAAATTGTCCACAAGGCCTTCTCTCAATCCACGACCAACAAAACTTCTACTGTGAAACCACCATGTTAGCACATAAAAGATCCTCCAATTTGTGTTCTCGAGAAAATTCCTAATCCAAGGAATTATAAAAAAAGTTATAGCCAATAACTCAGGCAAGATAAACACAAATAATGCCCGAAGAAATATCTGCAAACGGTTATTTGCCTCATTAGACCATCTGCGATCCCTATTCCTTTGCGTCCATATTCTAGCATAAAACACTCCAAAAACCAAAATCCACACAGCTGCCACAACACCCTTCAACACCATCCTCACACCAAGTAACTTAGTCTCCCTAGAAACAAGTCTACGCTGCAATGAGAAATCTAACAAAGCTTGCAAAAACCTCAACACACTCCAAGTAAGAACCACAGTCAAAGCACGAACCTGAACATCCCTCTCCTTCAATGCCTGCCACGGATACTCCCTCTCCTCCCACGCCACTATAATCGCAGCTTGAATGAACAATATCAACATCACCCACAACCGATCAAAGCTCCTAAACAAGTTCCAAAACGACCGTTGCTCCACAAATCCAGTTTTGCCCACATGGTTAGTCTTACTCGACAACACAAAGAAATTACTTCCCACATCAATGGGCCATTTCAGCTTCTGAAAACACCTCTTACTCCAAAAATACTCATTAATATCATCGTAGTTCCTCCACGCGTAATGCGGCACCGTTCCGTTCTTACTACTCTCCACCTCAGCTCTCACCGTTTCATAAATGGGCTTCACCACGCAGTTCAGAAACGCGTTTTCCCCAGAAATCGACGGCATCACTGGCTGCCCCGTGTTTTCATCGATGTAATCTTCTAAAATTTTATTCAATTCCATGGCCATGTTATGGAAAATGTAGCACAAACATTCCGGCATGAACCGGAGATTCGCAGCCTCTCCCCAAACTAGAAGATACAGAGACACGTACAAGAGTTCACGGCGCTGGTCGGAGCTCCGATCCGAGATCCAAATGTTAGATTTCTTCCCCAAATAAGAGCACCACAGATTATAATTCTTCAACAACTTCCGCCTAAACCTCCTCAAAACACCAGCGTCGAGGGTATCAATGTTATCCGGAGGCGGTGTGAGCCGCATCTGGGCATTAGCCAAATGAAGAACGAGATGCTCCCTCTGGTTCCGAACGTTGTCGAGTTGGAAGCCGAAAAAGAGTTGAAGCCAATCTAGGAGGTCCATGTGGGGAAGCCATTGCACGTACGGCGGCTTGCGGAGGCTTCCGACGGTGAGTAAGGAGGCCGCCGCGGCGCGAACTTCTGGGTAGCGGAGAGAAGGGTGGTCGGCTAAGAGGTTATGAACCGGGATTATGTTGTAGGGCTCCTCCTCTTCTTCTTCTTCTTCTTCTTCGGGGTGGCGGTCCGTTCTGGACCGGCCCGCAGCGGCTCGATGACGCAAATTACTCATAATGGCATCTGTGTTTTATCAGATCAAATCAAAAAATTTACGAGAGAGAAGATGAAAGACGGGCTGTGTTTAGACTTTTTAAGTTTTAACGTGTGTAAATTAAAAGAATCGATAATGGGTTTTTGTTAATCATGTTTAAAGAAATTGTGATTCTACCCCCCTAAAGTTTCTATTATTGTCATATTCATGTAAATCACTTTTGTATTTCCGCTATTAGTTTGTTTTACATTTTTTTTTACAAAAAATATTGAAAATTCCGCCGCTAAATCATTAGATTTTAGTTTAATTGAAGTAGGTAAAACCTATGAATGTCCTCAGTTTTCATATGAAATATATCTATGAATTCAAACCCAAAATCTGCCATTATTTTACACGTTTAGTAACGAATTTCATAAAATAGT
>SKCR01039126.1:0-68915 GCA_019454045.1 Zanthoxylum bungeanum | reverse complement strand
CATTGCTTGAGGCCATTTGCTGCGTTGCTATGTCTTACTTTTACGAAATTCGCTTGGTAGGCCCCACGGTGGGCGCCAAATTGTAGATCCTGATTTCGGTCGAGGTCCACAATTGAGAATGTGTAGGGGGGCACAAGCGAACCTGCAAAATAAGAATAGAGCAAAAGAGATTTACTGCCCACCGGTGTGATGGAAACCGTAGGCTCTCCGACGCTCAAGTTAGCCAAAGAATGAGAGAATTTAAGTAGAAAGGGTTCAGGTGTTAGGATACCTAAACCACTGATCGATTGCCGTGAGGGCGGACTATTGGATATTATCTGATGTTAGGAGTTCTGTCTGCCTCTTTCTTTATTCTTTGCCTTGCTCTTTTATAGGATTCCTCTTCTGCCCGTTGGAAACCTCTTTCGTGGTCTCATAATTTCAGGTCCTTTAGATCTCATAACCGTTGATTTCATGATGACGGTCATGAATTAAGATCCATTCCCTGATCTTTGTAACTGGTGTCCGTTTGTCTGTCTTTAATGAATTTGGGCTCATGAGGCGGCCTATGGATCTTCTTCTGGGCTCCAGGTCTTGCAGCTGGCTTTGGTGGTAAAAGTCGATTTTACCCCTGGCCCAAATTTGGCCCGTACATCAGCCCTTTAGTCAGAGAATCTGTAAGATTATCTTCTGTGGGTATTTTCTCTATAATAACTTCTTTTCTCTCAATAATCTCCCTGATAAGATGAAATCGACTGAGTACATGCTTGGATTTCTGGTGGGACCTTGGTTCATTTAATTGAACAATAGTGCTCGTGTTGTCACAGTACATCGTGACACTATTCTTTATCGCGGGAAGCACTTCCAGCTCCGTGATGAACTTCTTTATCCAGACTGCTTCTTTGGCTACCTCAGATGCTGCAATATACTCGGCTTCAGTGGTGGAGTCCGTTGTAGTTGACTGATTTGAGCTTTTCCAACTGACAGCTCCGCCATTCAAAGTAAACAGATATCATGTTTACGATCTGCTGTCATCCCTATCGGTCTGAAAGTTCGCATCACAGTAACCAATGACTTTCATCTCAGAAAAATCTATGTATGTCAAGAACACATCCTTAGTTCTTCTCAGATACTTGTGGATTGTTTTAACAGTTGCCCAGTGTTGCTCACCAGGATTTGTCTGATACCTGCTCGTTATACTAAGAGCATAAGAGACATCAGGTCTTGTACATAGCATGACGTACATGATTGATCCTATTACTGAAGCATAAGTGATCCTACTCATACGCTCTCTATCTGAAGTAGTATGTGGACATTGCTCCTTAGATAATTTGATTCCATGACAAGTAGGTAAATTACCTCTTTTGGAATCTTCCATTTTGAATCTTTTCAAAACTTTATCTATGTATGTAGATTGAGAAAATCCTAACAACCTCTTAGATCTATTACGGTAGATCTTAATACCGAGGATGTAGGCTGCTTCTCCCAAATCTTTCATGGAGAAATTCTGAGATAACCATTGCTTGGTGGCTTGCATCATGGGAATATCATTCTCGATGATTAATATGTCATCGACATATAATACAAGAAATACAACAGCATTCCCACTACTTTTTCTGTAAACACAAGGCTCGTCTACATTTTTGATGAAGTCAAATTCTTTGATTGTCTCATCAAATCGTATATTCCAACTTCTTGAGGCTTGCTTGAGTCCATAAATGGATCGTTTAAGCTTGCATACTTTATTATGATCATCCTTAGATGCAAACCCATCAGGTTGTGTCATATAGACTTCATCTACGAGGTTCCCATTAAGGAATGTTGTTTTGACATCCATCTGCCAAATCTCATAATCAAAGTGTGCAGCTAGTGCCAGTAAAATTCGAATCGACTTTATCATTGCAACATGCGAGAAGGTTTCGTCATAGTCAATTCCTTGGATTTATCTATAACCTTTCGCCACCAACCTAGCCTTATAGGTTTGGATGTTGCTTTCTGCATCAAGTTTACGCTTGTAAATCCACTTGCAGCCTATGAGTTTTATCCCTTCATGTGTATCCACCAAGTCCCAGACTTAATTCTGGTACATAGAGTCTATTTCAGATTTCATGGCCTCAAGCCACTTGACCGAATCAATGTCACGCATTGCTTCGTCATAACTGGTGGGATCGTCATTATCAATGACCTGATCATGTTCCTCATCAATATGGAAATCATATCTTTCAGGCTCATGTCTTTCCCTACCAGACTTTCTAAGTTCATAACCTTGTGGTTGTTCCGTCGCTGCCCTTTTGAGGGGCCTGGGGTTTAGTTCTATGTTAGTTTGTTCTTCTCGTACCTCATCGAGGTCAAGTCTACTCCCACTATGTTTCTTGGGAAGGAATTCATTCTCTAGAAATTTAGCATTTCGTGAGACAAATGTTCTTTGTTCATTTGAGACGTAGAACACGTATGCTCTTGAGTTCAAGGCATATCCTACAAACTTACATTTAACTGCCCTATCATCCAATTTATTAGTTTGTGTGAGCTTGACATATGTGTCACATCCCCAAAATGAAAGAGGTAGATCTGTGTCTGGCATCATTGATCGGACCATATCTAATAATGTCCGATTTCTCCTTTCGGAGACCTCATTATGCTGTGGAGTTCCCGAAGGAGTCCACTGGGAAACAATGCCATTTTCTCTCAAGTAATCTTGAAATTCGTTGCTTAAGTTTTCACCACCTCGGTCAGACCTTAGTGAATTAATACTTTTATTAAGCTGGTTTTCTACTTCAGCTTTGAAGACTTTGAATTTCTCAAAGGCTTCAGATTTGTACCGCATAAGGTACATATACCAATATCGCGAGTGATCATCGATAAAGGTAATGAAGTAGGAGAATCCACCTCTAGCGGTGACTGACATTGGTCCGCATACATCAGAGTGTATGAGTTCTAATGTCTCCTATGCACGCTGTCCTTTACCTTTGAAGGGTAATTTGGTCATTTTACCAAGTAAACAAAACTCACAAGTTCCATAAGGTTCATATTTGAAGGGTCTGAAGTACCCATCCTTATGTAGCTTAGTTAATCTTGTTTCATTGATATGACCTAAGCGACTGTGCCATAGAAGTGATTCATTGAGATTATTCGAGTTAACGTTGTATATATTAGAGGTTGAACATTCTTTGTTAGTTTTTAAGACATAGATACCATTATTCAAAATACCATCTCCATATTTTATTTCATTGAAATAAATAGAACATTCATTACAACTTATTAGGCATGAAAAGCCTTTATTACATAAAGAAGAAATTGAAATGATGTTCTTTACTAGAGAATGTACATAAACACAATCTTTTAAGTCTAAAACTAAACCATTCGGCAAAACTAATGAATAAGTCCCCACACACAATGCATCCAGTTTTTCTCAATTACCCATGCGTAAGTCAACCTCCCCATGACGGAGTCTCTTACTGTTTCTCAGGCCCCGCACATGGTTACACAAGTGAGTCCCACAACTGGTGTCAAGCACCCAAGTAGAAGGTTCAGAGTTTTGAGAATATAGTTCAATCATATACAATATACCTAAAGCATTGGGCTTCTTGGCCTCTTGGGCTTCCCTAGCTTCCTTGGCTTTTAAGGATCTGCAGTCTTTCTTCCAATGACCCTTCTTTCCACAAAAGAAACATTTCCCATTTCCCTTTTTTCTTCTCCACCTTACCATTGGGCTTTAGGTGATCTGGAGCCTTGGCATTGCCCTTATTTTTCTTTGGGCCTCGTGGCTTCAAGGCCGTACCCGTAAGCATGACAGAGGTTTTAAGCTCCGGTTTCAAGTCCTTCTCTGCTTGCTTTATCATATTGTGTAATTCTGCTAAAGTAGCTTCTTTATTAGACATATGAAACTGCATAATAAAGTTAGAGAAGTCTTTTGGTAAGGACTGAAGAATTAGATCATGAACTATCTCATGATCCATGATGAATTCGAGGTTGGCCAATTTTTCAATGTGGCCAATCATCTTAAGCACATGTCCACTAACAGGTCATTCCTTATACCTTGTTTGGAATAAGGCACATGACACTTAGAATCTCACGGTATGAACGGAAGTTGCATACAACTCCTTCAAGTGGAAAATGATAGTTTAAGCATCCATATCTTCGTGAGCTTTCTGAAGTTCGTCCGACATAGAGCCAAGCATTATGCAAACTGCTTGCTCATAATCATCGACGTGTTTCTTCCAAGCATCAAATGTATTTTGGTCAGCATCTTCTGCAGGTTCAGGGGGAAATAGTCTTTCAAGAACATAGAAAATTTTTTCTTGTCGTAAGATAATTTTAAGGTTTCTAAACCAGTCATTGTAGTTGTCCCATTTGAGCTTATGCTCATCAAGGATAGAACGAAGTGATACTCTGTTTGCCATTTGAATGTTTGTTAAATATTTTAACCCACCTGTTAAGAGAGAATGTTAAAATTAGGAATATGTTTTCATTAATGTTTCATAATAACATGGGCTTTTAATATTATGAAGTTGCTCCCACTCAATTGTTTTAAATTTTAAGAAAATCGCATCAACCCCAATATGATGGATTTCTTGTGGGCAAGGATCCCATTTTCATCATTTCATAACTCCGACTAGGTCCAGTCGTTATAAAATACGATAATTAGGTAGGTTCCCAACCAATTTATGATATAAATCACAATTCCTTGATCATTGGGTTGGGCAATCAAACATGTCATAGTTTATGCTAGTCCTCGTGGACACCCAATCTTTGCCACTAAGTTATAAGACCATGCCTAAGGATCGCTGCGTCTTATGACTCAGAAAAGTCAAACCATTGTCAATAATACGATTTAGGGACAAATTGGTATTGGTCAGTCTGGTAAAGCCTAGTCCTGCCAATACGGTTTAAGCCCTTTGGGTCTATACTTTACAATGAGAGATAAATTTTAGACTTAAATTATTATTGAGGATTTTAGCAAGTTTAAGTGAATAACTGTCAAATGGATTCCTCCATCGAAAATTCCCCAGAGGGAGGGTGGAGCGAACTCTCTTAAATACCCTTACCTCTTAGGCTCTTATTGCCTTAATGACATGAATAAACAATAGATCCTCCAAATTAGTCCAACACTTTAAATATGCTTTAAGGTAAGCTTTGAGTAAATGATTATCTAGATGTCTTCACAGCTTTTCCTTTTGGCTATAAAAAGGTAGTGAGTGAAGGAAGACACCAAATCATTATCTAACTCTAGTAATACCTTTGGTTAAATTAACTTTAGTTTGGAAAATTTTATTAACGCCTTGGTCCCACCTCACTTATATCTTTTATAATGTCTTTTATTATAAACAAGTGATTTATATTTATTAGCCTTAAAGGTAATAATTCTCTAAGTTCATCACGGAATAATTACTTAGCTAAGGGATAAGCAATACACTCTTTATTTCCTTAGAAAGTCTCTAGATGATTGCACCCTAAAATAATCATGTCAATTCTAATCATACATAGAATCATCAAGCATATGAGTTTTAATATGTTGGAATTATTTTAGGGATTAAATAACTTTGATTAATATTTAATTATGATATTGCATTTTATTTTATTCAAATAAATTTGCTATTCACGTTTCTTAAAGATGCGTGAACTTTAAATGCAATTTCACAATTCAAATCTTAACCAAATCATGCAAAACTTGAGCCTAAAATTAATTTCAGGGTGTTAGCTTTCCAACGAGCTTTTACACACCCAATTTCGAGTTCAAATGAGAGAGATCTAATCAAAACAAAAATGGCGCGCTGATACCACTGTTGGGAAGCGGCTGCGAGTGCGCAGTGGAAAATTAAAAATTAATCAAATTATGATGCCGCAATCCCTTTGCCCAATACCCATTTATTTTGATTATTCTACAAGCCTAGGCATGTTACTATATATTCTAAGCATAAAAACTCATAAAACATGCAAAGAACATAAACCTAAACATGCTAACCATCATAAGAACTCTAATTAAAAGAAAAAAAAAAACTTACTTGAACCGAAGACTCCTCCAGTCCTCCCTCCAATATACAAGCTTTTCTCGAACTCAGCAAGCTCTTCCACGTTCCAAAGAGCCACCCAAGTGTGTGGCCTCCAAAGGTGCACACACCAAAGCCAAAACTCAACGACAAGACTACGCCTTGAGTGCACATGTATTTTGCCCTTGGTGCTAGCCTAGGCAAATACCTCAAAACCTTTAACTCGAGGTTCCTCTAGTCAATTAGACTTAAGGATCCTCAAAATCAGTTGCTTACTCTTAAACTTTAGAGTTGCTCACTTATATAAACCCAATATATGAAAGGTTTGGTGCAAAAATTTGTAAAGAATTCTTTGGGTTTATATAGGTGCTCCAAAGATAACAAAATTAATTAAGAATCCGATGTGGGATAAAAGCTAATTTAATCTTAGCCATAGGATCTTAATTTAGTGGTTTAATGAGATTATAAAACCCTAATAAGAGTTTGGGCCGAATTGGAATTCAAAACAAATAACAAATAAATTTTTTTACTATTCACATTTTTTTATTTATTCCAATTCCCAAAGTGCCCATGTCGTCATTCACCAATCCCTAACCCACTATGGAACCTCATAAATGATTTGTTCAATAATTAAACACAATGAACCATTTATGAACAATTCCTACAGCAATCATATATGATGTTAAATTTGTACTGTGCACTGTTAACCATTGATTTCGACTTTGTTGTGTGTGACCTTTTGGGTTCCCCTCAAGTTGTACATGAAATGAATCGTGATAATTTAATCGAACATAAAATATCCTCCGATCAGATGGTCATTCGATTTCAATGACCAAGGTTGACATCTAGCAACATGACAAGGCCCCCAAATGAGAAGGAAAGATATATACCCATTCTGTATGCGATTTACATATGATACGGTCCATCGCCTCACTGTATCCCTGACAGGCGTAAACACACACGTATAACGCAAGCGCACGTATCGTTCAAGTAGTATAAAAATATCGATCCCACGAGGACTTAATTCATACTGTTGTTATTAATTGTTGAATCTATTTATTTACAAATATCTAATTAAATGGAGAAGAGAATGAT
This sequence comes from Zanthoxylum bungeanum, assembly GCA_019454045.1. NCBI lineage: Eukaryota > Viridiplantae > Streptophyta > Magnoliopsida > Sapindales > Rutaceae > Zanthoxylum > Zanthoxylum bungeanum. The sequence goes on along the minus strand of SKCR01039126.1, from coordinate 61,854 downwards.
TGTTTGATTGGTTGAATGTGGTTTTACAAAATAAATAAATAAAAAGACAAAAGAAAATACTAAGGAAAATAACAAAAGACACAAAGATCTAGGGTCGTGAATCATTCTAATATCATTTAAAAGATGAAGTGGTTATTTTATGTTTGTGTAATAAATCAGTTTACTAACATGGAACACTAAATTATGCAAAAGCCTCTGTCGATGGTCAGACGCAAATACCCAGTTTAACCCAATTGAACCATATGTCTATGTCAACCAAATTATCTGGATTCATTAAGTTTAAGTTCCAATTATGGCTACCCCCGCCCGACAGGTATATTCCTATCCTGTAAGGAAATCTATTAAATGGTTATCTATCCTCAAGGAAGATCGTGAGCTATTAAGTCTAAGGCTGAAACCTAAAATCCCTATGTCTAGTTCATTTTAGATTTACCACATCAATCTTATTGGTGATCAGACAACAAGAAGCATTAAGCTTAAGACTTAATAAGTAAACCTTTAAATTACCCAAACTATAAAATAACCCCTTATAAACCGGTGATATTAGAATTCATCACAACCCCAGATAACTAACACATAACTAGGGCTAGTAACAACTTAAAAGTAAAAGACATAAAGTAAAAATACTGAAAAGTAAAAGACATAAAGTAAAACTGAAAAGTAAAATAAAATAAAATGCTAAGGTAAAAGGAATTACTTTTACTACTACTAATTTAGATATCTCCATAAAATAATATATAAACTTATGATAATAATACCAACCGACCATATAGGCGGTATCCTGATTAAGTCAAATTAAGTCCAACCAGCCATAGAGGCGGAACCAAAATTAAATTACCAACCGACCAATCTGGCGGTATCCTTTTTAAGTCAATATTTTAAATAGTGAATATATTATTTTTAAGGGAGATTAATCTAAATAGTAACAGTAAAAGAATTACCTTTCACCCTAGCTGGGGAAGTTACCTCCTCATGGTAAATAGTAAAAACTGTAAAAAGTAAAAAGTAAAAATTAAATTATTATTATTACAAAACGTAATTAAAATTATTTACAAAACTAAAAACTAAAAAAAAAAAAAAAAACTAAAAACTAAAGAATCTAGAGAGAGAAACTCTCTCTTTAGAAAGAATTTGAGAGAGAGGAAGGTGCACTGAATTCTGAAAACTCGAGCTCAATTTATAGGCCTCGGTAGGATCCAGCGTCGCGACGCCAGGTCCTCAGCGTCGCTACGCCAGATTTGTCGACGTGGCACGCTCTAGTTCGCCGGTTTGAAGATTCTGGATAAGCTGATAAGGTGACACGTGACAGAGTGGTTGGGCTTCAAATATTGTGACACGTGGCGGCTTCTGATTGGTCGCTGAGATTCTTATCCGCCACGTGTCAGATAAGGATTAGATACTCAATTATTGATGCTGACGTGGCGATGACGTGGCGGTGACGTGGCGACACGTGGGAAAGAGACTGTCGGCACCATAGAATTGCGACACGTGTCACTTCCTGATTGGCTGATGATGATGTGGCACGACACGTGGCAATTTTGACTTGTTGACTTGCTGACGTGGCTGATGACATGGAGACACGTAGGCTGACACGTGGCACACGTGGCGATGATGACTGTCGGCACCGTAGGATGCTGACACGTGGCACGGTGCATGTTAGTAGATCGGCTGTGATGGTGACACGTGGCACGGCGCATTTTAGCAAAGTCAAACTTTTCTCAGATTCTGATTTGTGGACCCGGCACACGTTAGCACTGTTCGGCGTATTTTAGACGTCGCGACGCTGAACTCTTGGCGTCGCGACGCGCTTAAGACCAAAATATCCATGTTGACGTATTTTTGTCCGTTTTTGCCCCAAATTGCCTCCAATGCTTTCCAAACTTAATTTATCTACAAAATAACACAAAACATATCAAAACGTTCACAAAACTCAAGAAACTATACAAAATATTAGGTCAAATGAGTGGGAATAAGTGATATAAACACCACTCATCAATCCCCACTGTTTGACCTAGGGTATGGAAAGTGTCTACCCATATAGTCAAAGGTATGATGTTGATAGTGTCATGAATCGTGCTAACCAAGAATCTCACATGATTCTTTCGCTTCGGCCACAGTCTCAAGCTCTGATCACACATATCAACCCGCGAACTGGAATACTACTTTTATAAGAAAATATTATCCGAGAGAGTGGCGATTCTCTGTTGTATCTTTACAAACTTCATGTGTTTCAACAAATGACCCAATCATACCCTTATGACCGGATCTTTTGAACCGGGGAAGGAGAATGTCATAGTTATTTGATCCACACATAAGATTGTAAAGACCTCAAGTCTAAGGACTAGTCATACAATCGATACATGAAAGTTCTCATAGACACATGGGATAAACACTCCATATGAAAACTTTTGGCGGTCAGTTCGATGGACACGAGCAACTCATGCATCCATGTGATACACCAAGCAGACGGATCTCCGCTAATAGCCTATGAGATCGGCTACCCCACTTAAGGGTGGATCATATCATCATGCTAGTCTCTCCGCTTTGTGAACGCCCAGATTATTCACAAAACTATGACTAGGAACGTTTAAGAGTAATGATTCTCATAAGGCGTGGAAGTCATCATCTTATTACTCCAAGGGCTTTATTACAGTGTTTGATGATTCATATAAGTTATGTAAGACACATAAAATAAAAATTGCCATTTTATTAATTAATGAAAAATATTAAAAATACATGTACATATAGCCCATCCATAAGTTGGGTATATGGCATATCCCTAACACATTTTCTGAATAAAAGTCAGTGTGAGTATCAGACTCATGTCTTAGCACATTGGATTGTAACTAAACACTCTAGACCCAACGAGGTTGTCATACATGGTGGCCCATTGACATTTCAAAATACTCAATCAAATTATCGTGGAACACGAACTTGTTTAAGTAAAATGGCCCAACAAGTTCCTTGTCCCACGATAAAGTGATTAAATGGCTTCAAATGATAGGGCCCAATCACAAGCAATAGGAAGACTCCTATAATATAATCAATTTTGGGCTTTTAAGTGGGCTCATAAGGGTATAGCTTAGACTCTTATCAGGGAAGAGTTGCCCATAAATAAGTCTCCATACTCAAGGGTTCAATCAACCAAATTGACGCACCTTTTTTATACCCAAGGATATGTGCCAATAAGTGATGGTTATCGTCACATACCAATCCACCGCTTTGAGTGAAAGTGATTTATCAATATATGACGCCATCGAGGTTTAAAGGGTATGCAAAAATAATGAAGACATGGTTCATCTTAGTTTCGCTAAAGATTTTACAATGTATTTTTTCGGGGCCGATTCTTTATCCACAGTGGAGTCGCCATCTGTAGAAGCGAAACATGATTTCCTGCTATGTCTATGACATCGACAACCACTACACTATTGAGCTCGTAACTCAAAGAGAGTACGGATAGCTCTCGGGGGAACTAACCGGAGAATAATTGAGTCGCCACCCAGTATGAGACACTGGAAATAATTTAAGGCTGCACTATCCCTTCCCAAGGTCTGACTTTAAACCCGTTTGGGTTTGAAATAGTCTATTACTAATTTCAATATAATACCAAGGTTCAAATGAGGATCGATATGTCTTATTACTTAAAGAAATCATGCACAACAATTCTTATTAAATATAAAAGAACCATTACAGTTCATTAGAATGAGGAATTATAATTAATAGAGATAGATCAGAAAATGCCAGAGTGACTCAAATCCGGCCAGATATAATTCTTCATGTCTGGCCGAATGTACAGGATGACCGACCGGACTTGCTGTATAATCCAAATAGCATAGGGACACATAGTCGTGGCCTCAAACAACGGTCACCATATCACCAAAGAAAATGATTAGCACAATAATAATAGATAATGATAAATAATGAGTGTTTAAGCATGAATGAAACAGAATGTATGCATAAAGGCCTTGCACGTATGTTTATGTGGTATGTGGAGTTGTGTCCCGAGTACAGACCATAATATCGTCCATTCAGAATCAGATATGAAATTTATGTATGGGTTTACATCCTATATACTGATGAACATTAAAAAGTGTACATTTAATAAAAGAGAAACTAATCAGTTTACACTTATAATTTCATTAATCCCCTTAATTTAGCATATTTATAAAATAATAATTAAATTTATGCTTTATATATTTTTATTATGATTGTTATTTCTTATGTAAGTGAAATAATACCGTGGATGTATAACTAGAAAAATGGACGTGACATTTGGATTTTGGAGGCCAGAAACTTGGAAAGGTGTTCTAAGAGTGTACAATTTCGGAAATTCCAACTCTGTGTAATTTTCGTAATTTGGACATATTTTTTTACTACGATATCGAATTGAGGCAATTCCAGTTCCAGATGAAAGAATACTAAAATATCTACCACTTTTATGTTTGCAAGAATTTCTAATTTTGAGGTTTTCAAGGTCGAAATTGGTGAAGTCATCAATGTGTGTTGCATGTAATTTTAATTATTAGAAAATAAAGTAAAAAGTAAAAAAATAAAAGTTGAAATGTCATAATCCACTTTAGGTGGATTGTGATCATGTTTGCAAAATTATCAACAAAAAATCAAAAAAAGTCAAAAAAAGAAAAAAAAGAAAAAAATAATTTAGTAAAAATTTGTTGTTTGTATTTGATTTGGAAAGTTGTAATTAATAATTGAGAGATGAGCATTTCTACTATAAATAAAGGTGATCACCTCTCATTTTTTTTCATGCTTTCTTTCAAAGTTCTCTTGTAGAGTTTGAGAGAGAGTATCTTGTGTGTTTTATTATTTAAGCTTTCTTGTAATTTCTTTTTTTTCGGTAATAAAATTATGCATTTTTTCTTCAAATCATGAGTAACTAATTTCATCCTGCTGGGATAAAGAGTGAAGCTCTAATATGAGAATATAGATTAATATTTTTTATATTTTATTTATAAATTATAATCTGAATAAGTAATTTAAATCTGGATTAATTATTGACAAACTTGCTAGCGCCGATATGACTGATTTTATTTTTTTTGGCATAACTGAGTACCTAACTCAACTTGTTATAGACAAATGTTATCACTGCCTTCATGGCTGGTTTTATATGTTTTGGCATAATTAATTCTTGAAGTAAATAAACTTGGTAATAATGACAATTTGTATATTATAAAAAGTAAGATTTCTCTACATTTGAAATATTAAGAGTGAATCTCCTAACCCCAATATTTTTAATTTATTGTTGCATCCCAATTCAAAAATTACCCATCACTTAAATAAATTCACTTTCCTTTTACTTAAATCGTTATTTTATTTTACTATATCTATTCCATGTGGATCGACCCCGAACTTATTGGGTTATTTTATTACTTCGACACTCTTATACTTTGGAGTAAAGAACCATTTTTTGAGCGTGTCAAGTTTTTGACACTGTTGTCGGGGAGTATAATTTAGTAGATATAATAATAATTTAACATCCTTTTTATTTTTTTGTCATTTATTTTTATTTATTTTTATTATTTTTTCTTTTTGTAAGTATTGCATTTGTAAATTTTAACATATAGTTTGCATTTAGATTGCATGAAACATTGGTCTCGATCAACTAGCGGTAGATTAAATAGAGAGTCTCTATCACCTTCATCGTCAGTCAAAATGACCGAGAATCGAAATGAAAATCCACTAGTCCGAGATGAAAATCCACTTGATCAAGTAGAACGTGAGTCTCAGCATGACGATCTTAATCATCCAAGGACACTGAGAGAATTTATGAATCCCATCAGGATAGAATCACCATCTTGTATTGCTTTCCTCCAGATGCATCACGTTTCAATTTCAAACCAGGTATCATCCAACTTTTACCCACATTCCACGGTCTTGAATCATAAAATCTTTATCAGCACTTGAGGGAATTCGAATAGGTATGTAATGCTTGCACAAATCAAAATTACATCATGAATATTATTCTACTCAAGTTCTTTCCCTTTTCTTTAAAGGATAGAGTTAAAATTTGGCTGCAAAACCTTATGTTGGGATCCATTAGAACATGTGATGATTTGCAAGAATAATTTCCGAAAAATTCTTTCCCCCTATAAGACAAACTCATTTAAGAGGAGAATCACAACGTTCATACAAGATTCATGGGAAACACTTTACCAATGGTGGGAGAGATTTGAAGAGATGTTAAATGTTTGTCAACATCACGGGTTTGAAACATAGAGGCCGGTTTCCTACTTCTACGAGGGTTTAACACCCCAAGGTAGACAGATAGTGGAAATGATGTGTAATGGTGAGTTTAGGGACAAAAATATTAAAGATGCACTAGATCACTTAGAACACATAGCATATAATGCATAACAATGAGACACAATTGGCACTTATGAGCCGTCTATAAAACCACAACCATCTGATAGAGGTATGTTTAACCTTAGGGAAGACCGTGACCTTTCCGCTAAGTATGCATATATAGCTAAAAAAGTCGAGGCATTAGAAATGAGGAAGAGTGATCATGTCAAGTCAGTTTAAGAAGTCATGTGTCATATCTGTAATTCAAATGAACATGTCACACAAGTTTGCCCAACCTTTCCAGCCCTGCATAAATGTCTTCATGACCAAGTCAGTTCCATAAACACCTTTAAGAGTCCAAATCCAAACCCATACTCCCAAACCTACAATTCTGGTTGGAGAAACCATACATACTTCAATTGGAGGAATGATAACCAAACACAACCATCGCAATAACCTCTCGAGATATACCATAATTTCCAAAAATCCCAGAATTATGCACCATATGTCCCACCGCCTAGGAAAACTTTTGAGGATACCTTGCATGCATTCATTAAGAAACAAGAAGCCATCAATAACCAAAATGTGCAAACATTGATTGATATGAAAGATACTTTCTCTAAAATCACATATGTTTTGACCATTAATGAGAAAGGAAAGTTTCCAGTACAACCACCCAGTCAAACTCCAAGAGTCATCAAAACCTTCACGAGGGTAGTTCTGGTAGTCAACATATAGATCAAGTCAAATATGTTATTACTCTTCATAGTGGTAAGGTCATCCACAGATCTATTCTTGAACCTCACGAAGTTGAAAGTAAATCAGATTCAGAGGGTAAGGAAGAGGTTGATGGACCATTACCTATCATTGATTATAACAATTTTTCTCATGCACCTTCATTTCCTCAAGCATTAAAAACAAAGAAATTAAACCATTCCCCATAGATATATGAAATTTTCAAACATGTAAGAGTCAATATTTCTTTGTTAGATGTCATCCAACATATATCATATTATGCTAAATTTTTGAAACACTTGTGCTCCGTTAAAAGAAAACATCAGGTAAGAAATAAAGCTTTTCTAGCTGAACAGGTAAGTTACATTCTCTCAACCAATAATATAATAAAATACAAAGACCCTGGTTGTCCAACTATTTCATGTATTATTGGAAATCAAAAAATTGAACAGGTTTTGCCTGATTTTGGAGCCATTGTCAATTTGCTTCCATTTTCGGTTTGCCAACAACTTAATATTGGCGAGTTAAAACTAACCTCAACTACTCTTTTACTTACCGATGGATCAGTCAAGGTACCGAAATGAATTGTAGAAGATATGTTATTACAAGTCGATAAATTCGTATATCATGTAGATTTTATTGTCTTAGAAACACAACCTGTAGCGGACAGTTATAAGCCAATTCATGTAATACTTGGTCGCCTATTTTTAGCAACAGCTAATGCTTTGATTAATTGCAAGAATGAAATCATGAATTTATCCTTTGGTAATATGACGTTAGAGCTTAATGTTTTTAACATGTGCAAATAACCATACAATGAGGACAGTGAAAATGAGTGCATGGAACTAATTGAACCAATTTTGGAGGAACATATTTAGGGGAGTTTATCTGATCCCATAGAAATTTATACGGTGAATTTTCTTGAATCAAGTACGTAATTAGATTCAGATATTCCTGATGATTTCTTACTTGATTCTATACAGGTATTGGAAGACGATGGGGAGAAATAAATTTTGAAGAACTAAGAGCGTTGGAAGAAGAAAAACATGAGGAAGCACCCAAATTGTAGTTAAAGACTTTGCCAGAAGGATTGAAGAATGCATTTCTTGGAGATGAACAAACTTACCCTGTGGTAATTTCTTCCCCTCTCATAAGCGATCAAGAAGATAAGTTGTTAAATTTGTTAAGAGAATATAAATTGGCAATTGGATGGACTTTAAAAGACATAAAAGACATTAATCCTTTGATCTGCACACACAGAATACATTTAGAAGATAATGCTAGGACATATCGTCAACCCCAAAAAAGATTGAACCCTCACATGAAAGAAGTGGTAAAAATAAAAGTCCTTAAACTTTTTGATGTAAGCATTATTTATCCTACACAAGTTGTGTCTAAAAAGTCTGGAATAATTGTCGTAGAAAATGATAAAGGAGAATTAATTCCAACTCGAATCTCATCTAGTTGGTATATGTGCATTGATTATAGAAAACTAAATGATGCCACTAGAAAAGATCATTTTCCTTTACCATTTATTGACCAAATTTTGGAAAGAATAGCGGGACATCCATACTATTGCTTTCTTGATGGTTACTTAGGTTATTATCAAATTCTCATTACTTTAGAAGACCAAGAAAAGACCACATTCACATGCCCCTTTGAAATATTTGTATTTAGGAAAATACTTTTTGGACTTTGTAATGCACCAGCAACATGCCAACGATGCATGTGAAGCATATTTAGTGACATGGTTGAACACTGTTTAGAGGTCTTTATGGATGATGTAACTGTTTTTGGGAACTCATTTGATAATTGTTTGAATAATTTGTAAAATATTTTGAAAAGATGTGAAGAAAAATGACTTGTATTAAATTGGGAAAAATGACATTTCATGACTAATTCAGAAATTATTATAGGTCACGCTGTATCATCTAAAGGTATTGAGGTTGACAAGGTAAAAATAGAGGTAATCTCTAAATTGCCACCACCAAAAACAGTTAGGGAAATCCGTTCTTTCTTAGGACATGCATGATTTTATAGAAGGTTCATTAAAAACTTTAGTACCATATCCAGATCATTGTGTAACTTCCTATTAAAAGATGCAACATTTGAATAGACATAAGAATGTCAAAAATCATTTGAAAAGATTATCAGTCTCTTAATTTCTGCTTCTACCATGCAATCCACTGATTGGTCTTTGCCTTTTGAACTAATGTGTGATGCCAGTGATTATGCAGTTGGCGCAATATTAGGACAGAGAAAGAAAGGTAAGCTGTATGTAATTTATTACGCAAGTAGAACTTTAAACAGTGCACAAATGAATTACACTATCACGGAAAAAGAACTATTTGTCGTAATATTTGTATTGGATAAATTTCTATCATATTTAATTGGTACTTCAACCGTTGTTTATTCTGACCATGCTGATGTTAGATATTTGATATCTAAACAGGATGCAAAGCCAAGATTACTACGGTGGATTTTGTTGCTTCAAGAATTCAATCTCACAATCAAGGACAAGAAAAGAGTAGAGAATGTGGTTGCAGATCATTTATCGAGACTCACAAATGAGTCATCAATTGACACAACTCATATCAATGACTCTTTTCCTGATGATTTTTTATTTTCTGTAAATACAATGCATTAGTATGCTAATATTGTCAATTTTCTTGTAACATGAAAAATACCTCTAGATTGGAGCCACCATGAAAAGAAGAAATTTTTGACCGAAGTAAAACGATTCTACTGGGACGATTCATATTTGTTCAAGTATTACCTTGATCAGATTTTCCGACGATGCATACCGGATAATGAGATAAGTGGTGTTATTTAGTTTTGTCATTCATAAGCATATGAATGTCACTTCTCATCTAAGAAAACCGCTGTAAAAATCGTACAGTGTGGATTTTATTGGCCCACCATTTTTAAAGATACACAAGCTTTCTGTAAAACTTGTGAAAATTGTTAAAATTTGGGATCCATTTCAAAAAGAAACATGATGCCTTTAAATACCATACTTTCATTGAAATCTTTGATTGTTGGGGAATAGATTTCAAGGGTCTATCTCCACTGTCATTTGGATTTTTATATATTTTAGTTGCAGTCGATTATGTCTCAAAATAGGTTGAGGCGATTCCTTGTCGAAACAATGATCACAAAACTGTGATTAAATTTTTAAAAGAAAATATTTTAAGTCGATTTGGAATCCCTCGGGCCATTATAAGTGATGGAGGTAAACACTTATGTAACATGACTCTTGAGTCCTTAATGAAAAAGTATGCAGTTACACATAAAGTTTCCACCTCCTATCACCCTCAGACAAATGGTCAAGTTGAACTAGTAAATAGGGAAATCAAATAAATTTTGGAAAAAACGATTAACCCAAATCACAAAGATTGGTCTCTTCGAATGACTGATGCTCTTTGGGCATATCGAACAGCTTTCAAAATATCTTTGGGAATGTCTCCATATCGTCTAGTTTATGGAAAACCTTGTCATTTGCCTGTAGAAATTGATCATACGGCATACTGGGCTATTAAAGCATTCAATTCAAACATTGAAAATGTCAGTCATGTACGTAAATTGCAATTAAATGAACTTGAAGAGTTAAAGAATGATTCATATGAGAAAGCGAAAATTCTTAAAGTTAAAACTAAAGCCTTTCATGATAGTCGAATTTCACGAAAAACATTTGAAATTGGTCAAAAAGTTTTACTTTATAATTCTCGTCTTCATTTATTTCTTGGAAAGTTGAAATCCAAATGGAGTGACTCATTTATTGTGAAACACTTTTACCCATATGGAGCCATTGACATTGAGAATCGTAGGGATGGTGATGTATTTAAAGTGAATGGACAACGTCTGAAACCATTTTTGGAGTGTTCAAATTTTGAAGAATCTCTTTTCCTTTCAAATCCAGTTTATTGTGATTGATTTATTTTCTCTTTTTTTTTCTTTCGTATTTGTCTAATTTCCATTTTTTCTTGAGTTGTGCAGCATTTTTTTTCTTTTCTTTTTTGTCAGAATCTTGCACCCCGGTTAAACAACGGATAACAGTACTCTATGACTCTAAGTCGATTTTTTTTTTTCAGTTTCCTAAAATTATTGATACCATACAATCAATACATTGAATATACTCTTGCAAAACTCCACAATAATTTTCCTTCTCTTCCCCAAAATGCTCTGATGAAAATTTACAAAGCATGCACCGAAAAAATGAGGTTTCTTATGATCCATGGTATTCCTAGTGATATTCGTTGGGTAATTGAAGCAAGGGTTCGTTTGGTAGGTGAGTCATCTGACTCTTTCATTTCTTATATGACTAGTTTAGGGAAAAACACGTATGCTAAGAAACGAAGAGCTAAACAATTAGGTATTTGTTATAAATATGCACGCTGGACATGAAACACTCGTTGTCGTTCTTTAGGAATGGTGTCCGACAATCGCAAAGATAAAATTCAATTCATTAGAGATGGCTTGAGTAATGAGTCTTTAGATGATTGATCGGCGTAATCACACGCGTATAACGCAAGCGCACGTATCGTTCAAGTAGTATAAAAAGTATCGATCCCACGATGACTTATTACATATTCTATTAATTTTATGAGGTCAAGTTATTACTAATATCTAACAATTTTATTATTTTGAAATGACGATGATTCTAAATTTAAAACAAGTAAAAGAAATTGAGAGTAGATTAATGAGAATTAAAAACTATCTAGGGTTGTGAATTCTTCCAATATTAATTAAAAGATGAAGTAGTTAAATCATAGTTGGTAAATATTAATTTATTAATCTGGAACATTAAATTATGTAAAAGCCTCTTCCGATGGTCATTTACAAATATCTAGTTTAATTCAATTGAATCATATGTCTATGTCAATTAAATTACCTAGATTCATTAAGATTGAATTCCAATTATGATTACCCCCGCCCAACAGGTATATTCCTATCATGTAAGGAAATCTATTAAAGGTTTATCTATCCTTAAAGAATATCGTGGGTTGTTGAGTATAAGATCTTTTAAACTTAAAGTCCCTATGTCTAGTTCATTTTAAGTTTAACTAATAAATTTTATTAATGGCCAGTTAATAAAAAGGCTTTAAGATTATGACTCAACAAATAATTCTTTAATTACCCAAACTATAATCTAACCCTTTTTAAAACCAGTGATATTAGATTTTATCACAACCCTAGATATTTAACTTAGTTACAATACATAGCTAAAGCTGATAAAAACTTAAAAGACATAAAATGAAATTGTTGAAAAGTAATTGTAGAATAAAGAATTGCAATAAAAAGAAATGAAATGCTAAGGTAAAAGGAAATAACTTCTACTATATACTATTTAGATATCTCCCATAAAATAATAATATATATACTTGTGATATTTTAAACCAACCGTCCGGAATGGCGGTATCCTGATTAAGTCAAATTCAAATATACTAGCCATAAGGCGGAACTAAATTAAATCAACCGACCTAGAATGGCGGTATCCTCATTAAGTCAGGTTTAACCAGTTTAAATTGAATAACCAACCGACCTAGAATGGCGGTATCTTTTTATTAATTCAGGTTTTAAATAGTTTATATATTATATTTTAAGGGAAATTAATCTAAAAAGCAAAAGTAAAAGAATTACCTTATTACCTCAGCATATAGAAGTTACCCCTTCATGGATGGATAGAATTACTACTACAAAGCGTAAATAAAACTGAATATAAGAAGAAAATAAGAAGAACTCTCTTTTATATAAGTATTTCAGAGGATTTTGGTACATTGAAACTAAGAAATTTGAACTCAATTTATAGGCAAAAAAATCCAATTTTTTATTATTATTTTTCTGATTTTTTTTTTATTATTATTATTTTGGATCGCTGAATTTTCGACACGTGGCATGATGGCTAAAAAAAACGGCTCGTTGAATTTTTGACACGTGGCATGCGGTGCACGCTAGCAGATTGCTTGTGATGATGACATGTGGCATGGTGCACGTTAGCAAAGTCAAAATTGGCAACTTTGACTTGTTGACCTGGTGCATATTAGCAGTCTCCGGTGCACGTTAGAGGTCGGGACGCCCAAAATTACCAAAATACCCTTTGTGTCGGGACGCCCAAAATTACCAAAATACATTTTTTGCCAAATTTCACCAAATTTCACAGTTTTGCTCCAAATCACCTCCAGAATGTCCTGAAACTTTATTTATCTACAAAATAACACAACACACATCAAAATATTCACAAAACTCAAGAAACTATACAAAATATTAAGTTAAATGAGTGGGAAATAATGATAGTTTTACCACTCATCACACCCTCAAACCTAACATTTTGCTAGTCCTCGAGCAAAATAAAATAACATAATAAAATTTAACTAAGCCACTTTCGTAGGGATCACGATTGCATTTAGTATATGCAACAAGCCTTTAAACCCCTAGGTGTCCCTAGTGGACGAGTTATAGTCTCGTGAGGGTTTACAGCAATGATACCCACAAACATTTTACAAAAGTAAAATGGTAGTGAAACTAATGCACACAAAAGCAAAAAGACAAGAGAAAAGAGAATAAAGAAGTTAGTGACTAATTTTAGGTGAAACTTCTACTCCAAGTTTTAGTAGTTGTTTTGTTTCATTCTAAATTACTGAATAAGTAGATTCTCCGATTATTTTTACCATTCCCCATATACACAGTTAACAATATATTAAACAATTCATTTTTGCCCACAACAGTCATAAGTGCAGTTGATAAGAGAGTAATATTTTTGTCCTAAAGTTTTATCAGATTTCACATCTTTTGTAGTAATGGAATAAATTTTCTGACTTTCTGATTTTTTTTCTTTGATTTTTTTTATTTTTTATTTATATACAATACCTTCCATCTATGTAGCGAGCTTTGGGTCGGTGGCTCCCGAACCAGATGGTTTTAGGGCACTAGGTGTTAAGACACCCCTACGGACTTAATTACTCAGACTTCAGATATATATATATATTCATCATTTTTGATCCATGTAGCGAGCTTTGAGCCAATGACTCCCAAACCAGTTGGTTTTAGGGCACTAGATGTTAAAACACCCTTACAGACTTAATAACTCGGATCTCAGATGTAAATTATTATTATTATTTTTTTTATTCCATCACTTTTTGAGATGCTTCTCCAATTAAACTGTAGTACTGAATATTACAATCTTTTCAATTTTATCTCATGTCCGTATGTTACTATGTATGTTGATAATATCTACCAACTGAGCATATGAAGATCTATTTTAGTTAGTTTTATGGAGAATTTACAAATTAAATAATTCAAAAGGAATTAAACAAAAATTAACTTGTTTTTAAAAAATGGGTTTGAAATACGTATCAGGAGTGAGAATTCCTTACACAGCTATCTCTTACCAATTTCACATTTTTAGTCAACATAAAAACCATAAACATAAAGAAATAACTTCTACTGGTCATGATGTGTGACTAACTGTCGAATGGAATTCCCGTTGTAGATTCCCCATAGGGAGGGTGGAGCGAGGCTCACTTAAGTACCCAAGCCTCTTATCGCTTGGTGACAGGAATAAACAACGAGTCCTCCAAACTAGTCTATCACAACAAGCTACTGGTGAATGATTACCTAGGTGCCTTCACAGCTTTTCCTTATAGAGAGGTAGTGAGTGAAGGAAGACACCAAACCATCACCTAGCTTTAAATATGCCTTTGTTTTTGAAATTTTTTTTTTTTTTTTAATTTTTTAATTTTTTTTTTCGAAAATTTTTGGACTAAAAATAAAAATACAATAAAAACAATATACTATTAACTATTCCTCACCCCCAAACCTAAATAAGACATTGTCCCCAATGTCTTAAACAGTAGAAGAAGAGTTTAGAAGATAGTACCTGGTTGGCTGAATTACTACAAGAAAATTAAAGGTTAAGATCCAGATTTATTCGACGCTTCTTACCACGATCATCTTCGGACCATTTTATCTTTGAAAGGATAGGGTCAACTAGTGGTTCATATGCTAAGAGTTGGTCAATTAGATCCGGAGCAGTTCTGGCAGTAAAGAGTAGTTCTTTCAAAGGTTTTGACACGAACCCATTTCTCCGGGCATCATCAAGAAACACACAAAGAAAATCATAAAATCCATCAACGTTAAACAGCCCAATTGGTTTCTGGTGTATGTTCAGGTTCGCCCAAGATAGTACTATAAAATTTCCTCAAATGTACCCAAGCCACCTGGCAAAGCAATAAAAGCATCAGAACAGTTAATCATTTCCACTAGTCGTTCAACAGCCCAGTTACCCTCTCATGGATGGATAGAATTACTACTATAAAGCGTAAATAAAACTGAATATAAGAAGAAAATAAGAAGAACTCTCTTTTATATAAGTATTTCAGAGGATTTTGGTACATTGAAACTAAGAAATTTGAACTCAATTTATAGGCAAAAAAATCCAATTTATTATTATTATTTTTTTGATTTTTTTTTATTATTTTTTTTTTGGATCGCTGAATTTTCGACACGTGGCATGGTGGCTAAAAAAAACGGCTCGTTGAATTTTTGACACGTGGCATGCGGTGCACGTTAGCAGATTGCTTGTGATGATGACACGTGGCATGGTGCACGTTAGCAAAGTCAAAATTGGCAACTTTGACTTGTTGACCTGGCGCATATTAGCAGTCTCCGGTGCACGTTAGAGGTCGGGACGCCCAAAATTACCAAAATACCCTTTGTGTTGGGACGCCCAAAATTACCAAAATACCTTTTTTGCCAAATTTCACCAAATTTCACAGTTTTGCTCCAAATCACCTCCAGAATATCCTGAAACTTTATTTATCTACAAAATCACACAAAACACATCAAAATATTCACAAAACTCAAGAAACTCTACAAAATATTAAGTTAAATGAGTGGGAAATAGTGATAGTTTTACCACTCATCAATGATATATCACTGACTCTTGAGACGCATTCTAGTGGACATGTTTATCGAGTAATTCGTAATTTGCATACACAATTTCAAAAAGAAAGACAATAATACAGTCTCGGGAATCTGACTTTAAAAGACCATATTTACCAGTTTATAAGAAAATTGGATGGGAATTATATCCCTTACCCATATAGGGCATTCAAGTCGTTACTGGACGTAAAACCAGAGGAAGATGTGAGCTATAATCACAACTACTAGTACATATTATTTCAATTTATTGTTTTGATTTCCTTTCCTTTAAATTACTATTTTGATTTACTTTAATTTATTGTTTTGATTTCTTTTACTTTAAATTTTACCGAGAGTATCTAAACTTTTTGACTTTAGCGATCTATTTTACTGTTCATCTGACAATTGTCATTTTATAAGTACTAGTGTATTTATTACTCACCATTTTTCAGGATCCATAAATACAGCTCGTCATTTCTCTCTTCGACACATCCATATAAGAGAGAAAATAAAAATGGAGACAACTTCAAGAAGACGAGTCACTAATATCTGTGTGTTTTATGGAACTAGCTCTGGAATTAAACCAGAATTTGTTGAAGCTGCAAAAGAATTGGGTAGAGTTATGGCGGAAAGAAACATGCACTTAGTATATTGCGGTGGTAATCTTGGATTGATGGGATGTGTTTCAAAGGCCATACAAGAAGGTGACAGTCAAGTTTTGGGGATCATTCCAAAACCTTTGCAGATGGAAACCTCATCGGAAAATTAAATGGAGAAGAATGCATTATCTCAGGTATGTCTGAAAGACTTACTGAAATGATTAATCATGATGGCGCTTTTATTGCTTTACCAGGTGGGTTGGACACACTGGAAGAAATATTCACAGTGGCATCATGGGCGAACTTGAACATTCACCAAAAATCTCTTTAAAAAGTGAAACTAAAAGAAAAACTAATCATTTTACACTTATAATTTTATTAATCTCCTTAATTTAGTACATTTGTAAAATAATAATTAAATTTATATTTTATATAATTTTATTGTGATTTTTATTTCTTATGTAGGTGAAATAATACTTTGAATGCATAACTAGAAAAATGGACGTGACATTTGGATTTTGGAGGCCGGAAACTTGGAAGAGCGTTCTAACAGTGTACAATTTTGGAAATTCCAACTATGCGTAATTTTCATAATTTGGCCATAATTTTTTACTCTGATATCGGATTGAGGCGATTCTAATTTTAGATGAAAGAAGACTCAAATATCTACAACTTTTCTGTTTACAAGAATTTCTAATTCTAAGATTTTCAAGGTAGAAATTGGTGAAAACATCAATGTGTATTGCATGTAATTTTAATTATTAGAAAATAAAGTAAAAAAATAAAAATAAAAAAGTAAAAAATAAAAAAATAAAAGTTGAAATGTCATAATCCACTTTAGGTGGATTGTGATCATGTTTGCAAAATTATCAACAAAAAAGTCAAAAAAAGAAAAAAAATAAATTATTAAAAATTTGTTGTTTGTATTTGATTTGGAAAGTTGTAATTAATAATTGAGAGATGAACACTTATACTATAAATAGAGGTAAAATAGAGATAATTACCTCTCATTTTTCTTCATGCTTTCTTTCAAAGTTCTCTTGTAGAATTTGAGAGAGAGTATCTTGTATGTTTATTTTTTAGCTTTCTTGTAATTTCTTTTTCTTCTCGATAATAAAATTATGCATGTTTTTTCTTCAAATCATGAGTAGTTAATTTATCCTGTTGGGGTAAAGAGTTAAACTCTTAATATGAGAATATATATTAATATTATTTATATTATAATATATAAATTATAATTTGAATAAGTAATTTAAATCTAGATTAATTACTGACAAACTTTGCTACTTCCTATATTGGATGATTTTATTTTTTGGCATAACTGATTACCTAACTGGACTTGTTATAAACAGATGTTATCAGCGCCTTTATGGCTTATTTTATATGTTTTGGCATAATTAATTCCTGAAGTAAATAAATTGGGTAATAATGACAATTTATATATAATAAAAATAAGATTTTTCTATATTTGAAATATTAAGAGTGGATCTACTAGCCCCAATATTTTTATTTATTGTTGCATCTCAATTTAAAAATTACCCATCACTTAAATCAATTCACTTTCCTTTTACTCAAATCGTTATTTTATTTTACTAAATTTATTCCCTGTGGATCGACCCCGGACTTACCAGATTATTTTATTACTTTGACACTCTTATACTTGGGAGTAAAGAACCACTTTTTGAGCGTGTCATATACAACGGAAGACAGTCTGATTGATGTAGTTGTTATACGGCTGGAGTTACTGTGCGGCCGGACATTTCCGGCCGGATATGCGACGTCAATAAACTGGAAATAACATATGTGAAGTTTAAGGTTTTTGGGCCCTCAGGTCATACCTTTAACTGTAACTCGATTCTAAGAACACCTCTAAGATTTTAGGGTTGCTGCTGGATCTCTTGCTGGAAGAGGAAATTAGGGTTATTGTGTTTTCTATTTTTACGTTCCTATGAAAATATGTTTAAGCTATAAGATAAAAGCACTTGGTTGGGGCAAAGTTTCAGCCTGTCTTCCACCGAATATAAAAAAACCTTACAGCTACACAGCATTCCCCTCGCTTGCCCCAGAAGGAACCCTATGGGTGTCCCTTCTGAAGCCTTCTTTTCAGACTTGGATTTTGGTGACCTTAGTCAATTCTGTTTGGATCACGTACGGAGTCTATCAAGCAAGAAGGGTATTTAAGAAATTGACGTAGATGATAGGGGCAGAATGAGAAGTCTGGTTCCCAATTCCAAAAATCATCTAAAGTCTTCCAAGCCGTCCAGGCAAATATGATTCTCATAAAAAGGTCTCCTCCATTGAACGTAAGCTTTCTTTTTATAATGTTTAGGTCTCGATTTACTAGGGAAAATTTTTTTTGATAAAGGAAACTCTTATTTTAACAAAAGACAATCATGGATGTTGTTTTTAAAGAGGAAACGATCGTTTTATGGGATTTTGCTAAGAATGAAAGAGTTCGTGTCCTTTTGTAAAATTAGAAACAAGATACATATCCGTCATGACTTGTAAAATATCTGACCGGAGATGATTATTTATACCCGGCCGGACATAGATAACAACCAGCCAGAACTCTGATTTTTTGCGTTTTTTGGAATTCATTTCCTTTTCAGCATTAAACCTTATAATTTTTCCAAACTTTTAGGATTGTTCTCATATGAGACTCATCATCGGATTGTGCATAAAAATGTGATGTCTATAGAGACTCTGGACAAAATATAGTCAAGGACATAGAATACTATAAGCATGATATGTTTCAGAATATGTTCGTCTATTAAATCTAAATAATTGGGAAGATTATTGTTACATTCTGAAAATGAATTGTAACCATTCCTGAAATGCATCAATCTCAATAATTTTTTCTTCATTTGTGAATCTCTTATCCTGCAATGATTATTCTTAATTCTAAATATGGATGATTCACAACATAATCAAGCAACCATAATTGGAAAACTGAAACATACAACTGATTTAGATGGATCAAGTCCTAGCAATTGCTGAATATTCAATCTATTCATTGTCTTTGCCTCTTCTTGTGAGAGCTGAGCTTGGAATCCATTCAAAAGTGCAACCTTGGTATTGCCGCCATGAAAACTATGTGTTAGGAAACATAATCCCTAATATATTTACATGTTTGTCCTCTTAGGATCTAACCATACATGTATTACTAGTCCTAGATTTATTTACATGCTAATTGAAATAAATCTATTCTAACCACAACACAATTGCATACTGTAGACAACAGAACTTGACGACGCTGTTCTAGGCTCGCGACCTAGTTGGGAGTACGAAATAACATGGAGTCGCCACCCGATGTGAACCGGGACAAAGATTTAAGGCCGCACTCACCCCTCGCAAGGGAAGACCTCAAACCGTTGGGTTCGGAATGGTCCCTTACTTATGTCACTTGTGATGATATAATTTGTGCAATGAATCAACCAAGTCTACTCAATAATCATGCTCAAGGGTACTTAGATCTAACATGCTTTCATCCAACTAATTCCTAATATAAGTTTGCATGCTTGAAAGTAAATCTTTAAACGGAAAACACGCAACATAACACAACGAGCATTTTAAGCCATTAAACCAAAATAAACAAATAACTAATTAAACATAAACATAAACTAAACAAAGCATCATGCATAAAGAATAAAGAAATGACATGCCTAAATAACATAATCATGCTTAAAATAAAACCTATAAACTATAACATGCTCAAATACAAATTTTGGATGAGACGAGATCTGTGTATCTTAAGCGGTACGTGGCGTTGTATCCCGAGTGCAGACCGCAATACCGTCCATTCGGAATCGGCTACGGAATTTACGTCCGGGTTTCCATCCGATATACCACAAAAGGGGAACACATACCCCGCTCATCCAACAATCACATCATGCCTCAAACGACTCTCATGCAATAATATTTCAAAATAAATAAAATAAAACGAAAGAAGATAAGTAAAAAGGTGCCCTCAGGTCTAACCTCTTTTGTCGTCTCAAGAAAGGGGGCGTTACACGTCCGTTGGAAGGGTGATTGATCCGATACTTTTCCGATTTGTTAACTCAACGTCTTTCCTCGCTGTTTCGGGGTTCGGGTTGTTGTTTTCACTCCGTTTCGCTGCTGTTTTAAGGGTATTTTCTGGTCACTGTTTTGGGTAGTTTCGGGGACTGTTTTGGGTAGTTTTAGGGACTGTTTTAGGCAGTTTTTAAGGCAGAGGGCTGCTGTTTTTGGACTGTTTTAGTTGTATAGTGTTTGGGTGCAGCTTCGGGCAGTTTCAGGGTCGAATTCTGAACTGTTTTTGTGCAATTTGCTGGCTGTTTGGAGAATGCAATTTACGGCAGTGAAGAGGCTAAAGGGATTTGCGGCAGTGTGTGTAGGCGTGGGGCTGTGAGGCTGGATTAAGTGCGTGAGGGGGGCAGAAAATTTGATGACTTATGTGCTGGTGGAGCGAACGTGCGTTGAGTGGTGGCGTTTGGTTTTGTGGCAATTGGCGTAAGGCAGTTGGCGTGAGGGCTTAGGCGTTGTTGGGGTAAAGGGCGTGAACGTGTTTGTGGGCTCTTGATATGTAAGGGGTGTGAGGGCCGTGAGGGTTAGTGGTGCGCAGGTTCGTGTGGTCAAGTAGAGAGGCAGGGGTGTTGATG
Source organism: Zanthoxylum bungeanum (assembly GCA_019454045.1). Taxonomy (NCBI): domain Eukaryota; kingdom Viridiplantae; phylum Streptophyta; class Magnoliopsida; order Sapindales; family Rutaceae; genus Zanthoxylum; species Zanthoxylum bungeanum. Next base: position 40,664 of record SKCR01039126.1, on the reverse strand, counting down.
ATTTAGTGTGAGGCCATGTTGAGGGGTAGTGGCTGTTTGAAGGTCGTGAGAAGGCTAGAGGGCGTGAAGACTTGTGGACTGTGAAGGGCTTGTGCCAGAAGCAAAATCTTAGGGTTTAATTGTTTTCTTTTGTCAAAATCAGAGAGAGGGCAGTCCACGGTTAGGGTTTATGTGCGTGTTTTTCTTCTGAGAATCCGCCCCCGGGTTTGAATTGTGTGGAGAAGAGTTATTTTATAGGCCAAGTAAGGGGGTTTACCTTGTTTGAGAAGGAGAAGGATTGTGTATTGATGATGAATATCTTTAATTAAAATATGATAAGAGAAATCTTTTAATTAAGGGAAGTGATTTGATTTATTTTTTTTAGTTAAGGATTGATTTATTTAAATTGGTAGGTGATTTAATTAAATTAGGAATTTACTTTAATTTAATTTAATTTGTGTTTTATTTAATTTGTGTTTTATTTAATTTGGATGTGATTTATTAGTTTAGGAAAATGATTAAATTTAATTTTAGGAAGGTAATTTAATTTTATTGAATTTAAGTTTAATTTAATTGATTTTAATTTAATTTGTGACATGTATTTTAAATGTTTTATTATTTAATTTGTGAGATGTGATTAATGGGTTTGGTGTGTTTTAAAACAGAGGTCCAACAAGCGAACCTGAAGCGAACACGCGAGTTAACTCTGACAAAATGCTAATTTCCAACTTTACCCTTCCAACGTCAGTTTCCCACGGCTTTCACAACTAAAGAGGTAGTGTCTCCATACGAGACTCATCATCGGGCTTATATGCAAAAATGCAATGCCTACACATACCTTTTATGCTTGTAGAGACCTCTTAATCAAACTTAATTGATTGCTTAACTCAATAAGCAAATGGTCTTATTTATAGGAGGGAAATCAAGTCACTATGTAATCACATGCATTGATTACTATTAATCACATTATTATGATGCATAATGACCTTTTCTAACCCTTCCAAAAATGTTACCATCATGGGTGTACCATATGTTCCCCATTTAACATTTTACTAATTGTTGTCACTTAACAACTCTTGTTGTTACTTAATTATTTGATTAACAACTCTTGTTGTTTACTTAGTAATGAAATCATTACTAATTGTTGTTATTTAACAACACCACATAATTAACTTAATAATTTCCAACATGAAATTATTACTAATTGTTGTTATTTAACAACACCAAATAATTAACTTAATAATTTCCAACATGAAATTATTACTAATTGTTGTTATTTAATAACACCAAATAATTAACAACAATTAATTTCCAACATCTCCCACTCACACATGATGGGATCAACAATTTTTATTATCTCTACAAGAATAATTCATACTTTGCAATTGTGTCGTGCGACCAGCATACTTCGAGAGCTCACTTGCTATACATTTGTTAGGAATATATAGCCGCTCGAAAAATGGATAGAACCATAGTGGATTATGTATGCAGTATCCTCGATCATTTATCACATTAAATCTCTCTCGATCTCTTTACGAATGTAATATTTATTTTGTATTCACAATCATGTTTGATCACATAGAATAACATAATTGGTCGACCAGTGAATACAAGCTAATGTGATATTACTCATATAATGATCTTTCTCCTTTCTCGAATCTCTCAACTTTGATTCAATTCGCTTTTCCAGAGATGTTCTTTCAGATCGAATCTCTCATGATCTTTCAGCAACATTCCAAGATAGCAATCATCAAATCTAAGTTTTAAGAAGCAGACAAGAGTCTAAAGGGTACAATGTGAGATTGAAAAAATCTCAAGGGTCTCACACAATATCAAGACTGAGATCTTTACTTGTATTACCCTCAATAGTCACAAATGTACACATGGATGAAAACATGTGTTTACGGTATTCCTCTTTTTCCCAGGAGCACATGTCTCATAAAATACCATACAGATTATAGTTCAGACAAAACACAATGTCTAACTCATAACTGACATTAAGACAAGTAAGGTGAAACGAACTTATTCATCTTAGGTCATATCACAGAGAAAGTGACATCATAACGACATTACTTAATTTTCAAGCTTGAGCTCTCTAAATTATCACTTCAGATAATTAGCTTAAAAATTTGTCTCATCTCCCATTAACACAAAGTAATGGAGGCGATTGCCCGTGTGAGAGGGCCAATCATTCACTTGTCCGACATACTTCTCATACTAACTAATAGTATATTTGTTTACATGTATCAACATAATAACATGTAAGCATTGAATACAAACATCAATGAGTATTAACATTAGTAAACATTATTTGAGAAAAATACATATCATAATATGTAAGCACATTACATCTACGCAATCCCTGAGTTTTTACATGTCTAACAAAGACATCTCTAGGAACATGCTTGGTCATGGATCTGCTACCATTTCTTGCGTAGAAATGTACTTCATGTTTACCTCTTCTCGTGCAACTATGTCTTTCACAAAGTTATATTTGGTATTATATGTTTCGTTTTACAATGGAATTTTGGGTCTTTTGTGTAGGCTATCGCTGCTGCATTCACTATCACAGTTAACTAATACTGGACCAGAAGCTTCATTTGACATACCCAAATGATCCAAGAACCTTTTCAACCACACAGCCTCTTGTACTGCTGATGAAAAGGCACAAATTCAGCCTTCATTGTGGATAAGGCTATACAAGATTGTTTCTTACTGCTCATGAAATGGCACCCTTGTTTAGCAGAAAACAAAACCGGAGGTAGATTTTCTTTCATCTAAATCTCCTCCCCAGTCAGCATCAGTATAGCCTCTCAATTGCAGATCATTTCCTTGATAACACAATGAGTAATCAGCTGTCCCTCTCAGATACCTAAATATTCTTTTAACTGCTTTCCAATGTGCTAGTCCTGGATTGGATTGGTATCTACTTACCATTCCAACAGCGAAACAGATATCAGGTCTTGTACACAACATTGCGTACATTAAACTTCCAACTGCATTTGCATAAGGACTTTCTTCATTTGTTCCTTTTCCTGTGGAGTTTCAGGACACAATCTACGACTCAAAGCTTCAGTTTTCGTGATAGGAGTATCAATGGGTTTGCAAGCCTGCATTGGAAGCGTTCAAGAATTTTCTTTATTATGACTCCTGTGAAAGAGATAATAAATTCTTTGAATGATTTCTTGAGATCTTAACCCCAAGAATATATGCAGTTTCACCCATATCTTTCATCTCGAAGTTAGATGATAACCATTCTTTAATGTGTTTACAAACTCCTTATCATTTCCGGCTATAAGTATATCATCCACGTACAAAGATAAGATAATGAACTTATCTTTATCTCTCTTGGTGTACACACAATGATCCTCATCTATCATTGTGAAATCATTCGAAATGATTGTATTGTGGAATCGTATATACCATTGTCTAGACGATTGCTTGAGACCATATATAGACTTTAAAGTCTACTACTTCTCTTTTCATTTTCTTTTATGAAACCTACTGGTTGTTCCATGTAGATTTCTTCATCAAGCTCCATTGAGAAAAGCAGTCTTTACATCCATTTGAATGTAATTCTAGATCCATACTTGCTACTATAGCCAGAATCAAGCGAATTGAGGTAAACCTTACAACAGGTGAAAAAGTCTCCTCGTAGTCAATTCCTTCCTGTTGCGTATACCCTTTTGCCACAAGTCGCGCTTTATATCTTTCGATTTGCCATCGGCATTACGCTTTATTTAAGAACCCATTTGTTCTTAACAGCTTTGCGTCCTTTGGGTAGATCAACCAAATTCCCAAACTTGGTTGGACCCATTGACTCCATCTCTTCTTCCATTGCTTTCATCCATTTTTCCTTAGCAGGACACTGAAGAGCCTCTCTTATGTTTCTAGGTTCTTCAATCATCTTGAGGTAGAATCATAAAGGTTTCTCTTTCGATATCGAAACGACGTCGAGGAATGCCTATACAATACTACGTCGCAATTGGGATTCTAGTGGTGGAACTGATTCCTCACTTTTGATATTATTCCCATTTGGATCGTGCACATTGCTCCCACTTGGATTATGTACATCACTCCAACTCGGATCACGTAAATGAGACTCGTGTGAAACTAAAATCCAGTTGGATGTAACGGCTTCACAAGCCAAAGATAAATCAATAACTGGAAAAATAAAAGTACCTGATGTAGAAGCTCTATCTCTCCTCACTTGGGCAATGTAATCAGGACAGTTCCTTTTCCAGTGCCCGACTTGCCGCAGTGGTGGCATTTGTCTTCAGAAGCCCTTTTGGGCTTTGCAATCTTCGCCTGTTGTTGAGGACCAAAAGCCTTCTTCTTCTTCTTGCCTTTCTTTTCTTTCCCTTGGACCATCCTGGGAAGAAGCCAAAAGAGAAGTAGTTCTAGGGGGCGAGTCGGTACTCCCTTCTTAAGGTCATCTTCTACCGTGAGCAACATCCTATGTAGCTCCTGGTAGGTACAGACAGTCCCGTGCATGTTGAAGTACATCACGAACTGGCGAAATGAAGCTGGCAGTGAACCAAGAATGACACTCATACCGAGAATGTCATTCAAGATGAGATTATGTTGCCTCAATTGATCGATCAAATCGATCATCTGAAGAACATGTGGGCTAACACTCTGCCCCTCATCCAGACGCGCATGGAACAGTTCCATGGCGACTTTGTGAACAATCACTTGTTCCTGGTTCTCAAACGATTGTCTCAATCGCGTCATCATACTATAGGAATCTAGCATACCATAGTACTGTTGCTTGAGTTTCGGAGACAGTGAACTAAGGATTTATGATTTAACCCTAAATCATCATCCTTCCAAGTTTCAAAAACTTGGTGTTCCTCCTCCGAAGCATCCGCACCCACTGCAAGGGGCAACGGACCCTCAAGAACATAACCCAGCTTCTCGGAATCGAGGACAATCCTCAAATCCAATTCCCAGTCTGCAAAGTTCTCAGCGCCTTTCAGTTTGTTCGCATCAAGCATACGCGCAAACTGATTTGTGGATTGTGCCGCCATCGCGCCATCTATCATATAGATCACGAAAAACGGTTAGCAGATATAAAGCAGTTTCATATAATATCAAAGCATAAACTAGATCATGGATTTTTAATCTAATATGCCCCTCCCACTAAATCATGCAATACTGTAATTCCAAAACAGAATACAATATTTAATAATTAAATTAAATACTAATAGTGAAAAGTGGATCCCGTGAATATATTTCGGCTCACAGCAGAGGCAACGGTCTCGCCTACGTATATTCATCAGGTAGACAACTCATTTGTCAATCATTCACTAATGACTCCTAAGTATCCGGTCCTGGCCGTTTCTCGTTGTCGCTGCGAAGGCAGGCCCACAAGGAGACGTACCAAGGTTAAACTCGTCAATGATAAACTCAAGTTACTTACGTAATCCTAACAGCTAGGGCACGTTCAGAATTCCGCTTTTACTTGAATTTACCTAGTATCTGATATACATCCGGTATAAATAAATCTTTATCGGCTACATCCTCACAGCAGAGGCACGGTCTCGGATGTAGTCACAAAGAAGTATTCATAAACCGTATTGACAAGACGGACCATATAACATGCATCAAATACATAATTACATTCAAACCTTATTAATTAGGGATTTTCCGCTAAGTGTCATACACCCTAAATCTAACCAATTTAGATCCTAATAAGCATGCATAAAGTCAAGAAAACATGATTAAACATTGATTCAATGAAGGCTAATCATTTTAGGTGGCCTAGAATCAGACTCGCTCTGATACCATTTTGTAGGGGTTTTTAGGGGGTGAATCCAGTAACGCAGCGGCGGAAGCGGTGAAAATCCGATTTTCAGATTTCAAAATTTTTCTCGGATTAATTAAATAAACATATTTATTTAATATTCCAATAATTAAATTATGAAATAAAATTCAAATGAATCATATTCAAGTGAATTTACCAAATTACCCTTGCTTTGTATTTTTGTCCATTTTAGTCCGAAATTGATCTAATCAATTTTGAATGATTCTAAATCATTTCTAAGATGAAATTAGCATGTTCAAACATCAAAACCCAAAGCTACAAAAACTCCATAATCATCATCAAAGCCGTGAGCACCATTTGGTGCCCATTTTGGCCATTTGGTCATTTCATGTCTCAAAAGTCATCCAAATGAAATCCAATCAACATGAAACTTTATATGCATCATATACACACCAAATGCACAACATATATGAAAAGCCCCAAATTTGGAATTGGTCATGAACCCTAATTTTTCAATTTCCACAAATTGGACAAATTAGACCAAATACATAAATCAATTACTTCAATCATCATTCTTACATCCAATCCAAGTCTCAACACAATGAAACACTCAAGATCAAATCTAGGTCATTTAAGAGTGGGTCAATAACTCTAGATTAGCAACATGGTTTCCAAAAACCTTAAAAGAATAGTTATAACTACAATAGTTACAAGCTTTCTTCATCACACATGCTCAACACTTTCAACACAACCAAATTTCCATAATCAAAAACACAAGAAATAATGAAAAGAATAACTTAAGAACATCACAAGATGTTGCCTAGATCCTAATGAACAAATTCCTTTCTAATAGTAAGTTTGAAAAACTTACAAAATCCAAGCTTTTCTTTGAGTTTTTTCCTTTTCTTCTTCTTCACTTGCTTTCTTTGTTTTCTTTAATGGTGTTTCTTGTAAAGTGTATTAGGTTATTATGAAATGAAAAAATGAAAACAATATACTTGTGCACTTTTTGCCTTTGGCCGAAAATGGCCAAGCCAAATACAAGTCATTAATTTTCAATTTCATTTCAAACTTATGTAATCAACTTGCATAAATATCTTAATACAACTTTATTAGATATTTATTTAAGTCAACAAAAGCAACTAACATCATTTACTTTAAATATCCTAATGTAAGATATTTATATTTTAATTAATTTAATCATTTAACAATTAAATAATCAATTAATTAATCAAATACAAATATATTAAATATATATATAATATTTACATTAAATATTAAAAACATATATTTATTTAGGTATAAGTCAAATAACTCATTTTGACTATTAATTAATGTGTATTTAAATTAATCAAGTATTAAATGTAAATACACAATAATTAGGCAAATGACTATCTAGTCCTTTTAGCACGTATCTTGCGTTTAACCTTTAAACGACTTTATAATAATCAATATTATTTATTAATGTTGCTCTAGTGCTCTACGAGTATGTTTCATTATTGAGACTCTCTAGATTCAAGTATATCCGTCACGAAATCTAATTTCGTGTCCATAATCTATCCACCCGTAGATTATGACGATCACGGATAATCTCGTTGAACCATGCAGGTCGAGGTCATGGCAAATGTATAATTCCTCCGTCACAGGTATCCGGATAAATCCCAGAGATATAGATGTAAACGTCAAATCTCTATCGGGATTATCCAGTCGACTATTCTATTAGCAATCTCAAAAGAATGTTTAGAACTAGCTTCTAAACTTTACCACGGGCCCATGTTTTATCTGATTGCTAATCATATGGACTACCTATGCTCTGATACACAGAACTGACGGATCCTATCTTGATACACATAGGACACCCTGAGGATCTATCTACACCCAACGAACAGGCGGAGGTCTGATCTAAATAGATCGGTGACGTGACTGTCGTCTAAGTGTAGAAGATGTCTCATGTGCCCACAATGGCATCTCAAGTCTAAGAATCACAAGTGCTACTCAACCCAAGAAGATTCTTATTGACGCTGGTGTACCATCCATTAAGAATCTTCGGTGAGTCGTTCAGTGTTTATCCGCTATAAACACCTACACGTCTATACTAGTCTCCAAGACTAATGGTTCATTGAGAAACCATTGGAATCATATATTCCAGTATACGACATATACCGGTCTCAACGGGTTTACTATACTGACCAAGTAGTGTAAACCTTGACCAGGAACTGTCAGAGAATGACAACATCATGATACATCTCAATGTCCGTTGCGACGCTTTTGCAACTGTATCATGACTAATCATTATAGGGTCATTACGTCTTTACCATATAGTAAGATAGATTATATTATAGAAACTGCATATATTATTCATAATAATAATGTTTTACAGAAGTATTTAACAGAAATACAACCGGGAATTGGCGCTCTGAGCACCAACCCCAATAGATTTTGATGGCACTCGGTTAAGTACATATGTGGCAGTTAATAATGCATCACCCCAATAGGTTATAGGCAAATTTGCTTGTGCCATCATAGACCTAACCATCTCAAGAAGAGTTCTATTTCTTCTTTCCGCAACACCATTTTGTTGAGGAGTAGCAGGAGTAGTCAACTGACGACTAATTCCTTTTTCATCACATAATTCTCTGAACTGATCAGATAAGTACTCACGACCACGGTCAGTGCGTAGTGCTTTAATTTTCTTGTCTAATTGATTTTCTGTAAAATTCATAAATTTCTTGAAACATTCTAATGCTTCGGATTTATGAGCTATCAAATAGACATAACCAAAGCGTGTAAAATCATCTATGAATGTGATGAAATAAGATGCTTCATGCCTTGCCTTGACATTCATTGGACCACATATATCTGAATGAATTAATTGTAATGGAAATTCTGCTCTAGTCCCTTTTCCAAATGGTTTTCTCGCAGTTTTTCCTGCCAAACAATATTCACAGGTTGACAATTCTACCTTCTCAATATATCCCATAAAGCCTTCTTTAGCTAATCTGTTCATTCTTTGCTGGCCAATGTGGCCAAGTCTAGCATGCCACACAGTTACATCACTATCATCACCGACAGATGAAGTAACAAACGAAAAACCGGAATTGTGATTAAAACATTCAACATTTAATACAATAAAACCATACAGAAAATAACCAGAACCATAGTGTATTGTACCTAAGTACAAATCAACACCAAATTTATGGAAGTTCAAATTAAAACCTAAATTAACAAAACCAACACAGATACTAAACTTCGACGAATTTGTGGAGCAAACAATACATCATGTAGTAGTAAAGTTTTTCCACCATGCATGACTAACTTGCATGTTCCTATGCCTTTGACTTCAACCCGTGAGTTGTTGCCAACATATATCCATTTCACCCCAGGTGAAATTCGCCGAAATTCCACGAAGGCATCTCTATCCTTCGCTACATGGTTTGTGGCTCCTGAGTCTACAGTCCACAAAGGATTAGATTCAGTTAGAAAGATTGAACTTGAAACACATATTTCATTTAAATATGCACGAAAGGTATTCACCTTTTTAGGCTCAGTGCAATCACGAGCAAAATGACATTTCTTACCACAGTTAAAACATTTAACCTTTGCCATGTTTTTCTTTTTGGTAGGACGTTTTCCTTTCCCATGTTGATTGGTTTTCTATTTCTTTTCTTGTTTGGAAGAATTTTGTTCTTTTCCGAACTGGAACCCACCACCATGAAATTTTCTTTTCTTCTTAAAACCCCCAGGTTTGTTAGTTTCTGTCATATACACTTCAATATTTGACTTAGCAGCCGCAAGGCGGTCGCTTTCTAATTCAAGGTGACGTTTAGCATCATCAAAAGTTTTGATGCTCTCATTGTGGGTCAAATGCATCTTCATATGCTCCCAGCTACTTGGAAGAGAACGAATGACTGCTTGGACTTTTTGTTCATCTGTAAGAACATGTCCAACATCTGCCAGTTCAGTAATCATGTTTGACATTTGCCTCAAGTGTTTTGACATAGTGAACTCATGACGTTTCTTGTATGTGTCAAACTTGATTATCAGTGACCTGAGTTTGGTTATTGAGGTACTACCAACTTTTCAGCTAGTGTGGACCACATGTCCTTAGCCATGTCATATTTCCTGAACTCTTTCATTAGGTCATTATCCATATTGCTCAGCAACGTAATGCGGGCAATGGAATTCTTTTTCTTCCAGGCCTCATAAGCCTCCCGGTCTCGCCTGTGTTGGGCCGTAGTGCCCTGTTCAGGTTCATCCATGCTCATTTTCAAAGTTTCAAGAACCTCTTGTTCTTCTAGCACATATTGGATTTTCATGCTCCAAATTTCATAATTATCGCCATTCAGTTTCTCACCCTTGTTGAGTTCAGCAATAATGTTCTTTGTTGCGGAAGCCATTAAAAAACACAAAGTTTCTACAGATATTCATGCACAAATGTTAATACTTTTGACTTATTTTATCATGAAATAAATTATGTTTAATAAGATTTTTCAATGGGGTTAGAGTCAAAATGCCACTATGTGTCCAATCATCATCCAATTACCCAACGTAAAAATATTATCAACATAATCAATCATGTAAAATCATTTTCTAAAAATTACATAAATTCTTAGAACATCTTAATCATGCTACTATTGTACACGACAATCATTGATTTAATTACATAAATTAAATTCAACATGAAATATTCATACATATAAATACAATATTTACATGCCGTAATATAACACACAGAAACAACATGAAAGAAATTAATATTTTACAATAATAATTTTCCCAGTTGTACAGTCCCAACTCATATATATTTTTGGATACGAATCCTCAAACTCTTTGGGTAACTCGCAATTGATCTTGGACAGCCATGGAAAACCTATAGCAAATTTAGGATCCTTACAACGTTTCAAGGACATCGAAGGAAAAATAATATTATTTGCCTTATGCCGTGGATATTGAACCACTAACCTCTTAATGGCTTTATTATAAGGAACATGTTTTTCCTCACGTTTTACTAATATCCAAATACGAGTAAGTTGTTTTTGCCATATCTTGGGGAGAGTGTTTCTCAGTAATCTGAATCTATTCGGCTATCCTATCCAATTACCTGCCCAGATAGACTCCTGTAACATGTTATTGAAAGTGATGATATGCGAAATCATATCATCGCTTTCACTCATTCGATATTTATCCATTTCCATCAACATGTCTAATATCATCTCCCGGTCTGTGGGTGTCGTAATCACTTTTGCAATTCTTCGAATAATCGCCATGATTTTTCTGCAACAAATACAAGAAAAAATCAACACAATGAAACACAAAGTTACATTGACTAAAATAAACATCACAAAGATATTCATTTTCATAAACACAAAGTTTATATGATAAAACAAATTTATCGTGGTCGATTAAAACATTTTGCACAAAGGATTAGACTTTTAACCATGACGGATCGAAATTACCGAAGCAAACCGATACAAACATGACTAATACGGGCCTCCAGATTTGCACGCGCCACAGGAGTGGCTCACGCGCCACCACGCGCCGGCCACAGGCTCCCACTCGCCCTCCGGCGCTCTCACGCGCCGGCCAGCCTCGGCCAAGTTACACGCGCAGACGACATGTCGTCCGCGTGTTCCGTGACTGTATGACATGTCGATTGGAAATTATATGTGTAACCGACTTGTCGGTTGCGTGATACATGGACGACATGTCGTCCCTTTGAGCTCAAAGCGTACGACTTGTCGTACACAAATCGGACGACTTGTCGTCTGATTTTATAAATACCGGATGACATGTAGTACGGATCTTCTGGGAGTGTTTTTCTGGGTAAAAACAGATTCAACTAGCCAACTTCTAGGGTCCATATCTTTCTCAATTTTAATCCAAATTAAGCAAATGATATACCAAATTGAAGATCTCATGACCTAGTTTTCAAAACATATTTGAACATGCAATTATCAATTTGCTACAGAGAGTTATTACGGCCCAAAGTTGGAAGAAAATCATTTTTGAAAAACAAAAACCAGAAACATTTTCAACATTTTTCATGCATGTTCATGCAATTTTTGTGTAATCCAACTAGAATACATGTATTTAAGCTCTGATACCAATGTTAGGAAACATAATCCCTAATATATTTACATGTTTGTCCTCTTAGGATCTAACCATACATGTATTACTAGTCCTAGATTTATTTACATGCTAATTGAAATAAATCTATTCTAACCACAACACAATTGCATACTGTAGACAACAGAACTTGACGACGCTGTTCTAGGCTCGCGACCTAGTTGGGAGTACGAAATAACATGGAGTCGCCACCCGATGTGAACGGGACAAAGATTTAAGGCCGCACTCACCCCTCGCAAGGGAAGACCTCAAACCGTTGGGTTCGGAATGGTCCCTTACTTATGTCACTTGTGATGATATAATTTGTGCAATGAATCAACCAAGTCTACTCAATAATCATGCTCAAGGGTACTTAGATCTAACATGCTTTCATCCAACTAATTCCTAATATAAGTTTGCATGCTTGAAAGTAAATCTTTAAACGGAAAACACGCAACATAACACAACGAGCATTTTAAGCCATTAAACCAAAATAAACAAATAACTAATTAAACATAAACATAAACTAAACAAAGCATCATGCATAAAGAATAAAGAAATGACATGCCTAAATAACATAATCATGCTTAAAATAAAACCTATAAACTATAACATGCTCAAATACAAATTTTGGATGAGACGAGATCTGTGTATCTTAAGCGGTACGTGGCGTTGTATCCCGAGTGCAGACCGCAATACCGTCTATTCGGAATCGGCTACGGAATTTACGTCCGGGTTTCCATCCGATATACCACAAAAGGGGAACACATACCCCGCTCATCCAACAATCACATCATGCCTCAAACGACTCTCATGCAATAATATTTCAAAATAAATAAAATAAAACGAAAGAAGATAAGTAAAAAGGTGCCCTCAGGTCTAACCTCTTTTGTCGTCTCAAGAAAGGGCGTTACACGTCCGTTGGAAGGGTGATTGATCCGATACTTTTCCGATTTGTTAACTCAACGTCTTTCCTCGCTGTTTCGGGGTTCGGGTTGTTGTTTTCACTCCGTTTCGCTGCTGTTTTAAGGGTATTTTCTGGTCACTGTTTTGGGTAGTTTCGGGGACTGTTTTGGGTAGTTTTAGGGACTGTTTTAGGCAGTTTTTAAGGCAGAGGGCTGCTGTTTTTGGACTGTTTTAGTTGTATAGTGTTTGGGTGCAGCTTCGGGCAGTTTCAGGGTCGAATTCTGAACTGTTTTTGTGCAATTTGCTGGCTGTTTGGAGAATGCAATTTACGGCAGTGAAGAGGCTAAAGGGATTTGCGGCAGTGTGTGTAGGCGTGGGGCTGTGAGGCTGGATTAAGTGCGTGAGGGGGGCAGAAAATTTGATGACTTATGTGCTGGTGGAGCGAACGTGCGTTGAGTGGTGGCGTTTGGTTTTGTGGCAATTGGCGTAAGGCAGTTGGCGTGAGGGCTTAGGCGTTGTTGGGGTAAAGGGCGTGAACGTGTTTGTGGGCTCTTGATATGTAAGGGGTGTGAGGGCCGTGAGGGTTAGTGGTGCGCAGGTTCGTGTGGTCAAGTAGAGAGGCAGGGGTGTTGATGATTTAGTGTGAGGCCATGTTGAGGGGTAGTGGCTGTTTGAAGGTCGTGAGAAGGCTAGAGGGCGTGAAGACTTGTGGACTGTGAAGGGCTTGTGCCAGAAGCAAAATCTTAGGGTTTAATTGTTTTCTTTTGTCAAAATCAGAGAGAGGGCAGTCCACGGTTAGGGTTTATGTGCGTGTTTTTCTTCTGAGAATCCGCCCCCGGGTTTGAATTGTGTGGAGAAGAGTTATTTTTATAGGCCAAGTAAGGGGGTTTACCTTGTTTGAGAAGGAGAAGGATTGTGTATTGATGATGAATATCTTTAATTAAAATATGATAAGAGAAATCTTTTAATTAAGGGAAGTGATTTGATTTATTTTTTTTAGTTAAGGATATGATTTATTTAAATTGGTAGGTGATTTAATTAAATTAGGAATTTACTTTAATTTAATTTAATTTGTGTTTTATTTAATTTGTGTTTTATTTAATTTGGAATGTGATTTATTTAGTTTAGGAAAATGATTAAATTTAATTTTAGGAAGGTAATTTAATTTTAATTGAATTTAAGTTTAATTTAATTGATTTTAATTTAATTTGTGACATGTATTTTAAATGTTTTAATTATTTAATTTGTGAGATGTGATTTAATGGGTTTGGTGTGTTTTAAAACAGATGTCCAGCAAGCGAACCTGAAGCGAAACACGCGAGTTAACTCTGACAAAATGCTAATTTCCAACTTTACCCTTCCAACGTCAGTTTCCCACGGCTTTCACAACTAAAGAGGTAGTGTCTCCATACGAGACTCATCATCGGGCTTATATGCAAAAATGCAATGCCTACACATACCTTTTATGCTTGTAGAGACTTCTTAATCAAACTTAATTGATTGCTTAACTCAATAAGCAAATAGTCTTATTTATAGGAGGGAAATCAAGTCACTATGTAATCACATGCATTGATTACTATTAATCACATTATTATGATGCATAATGACCTTTTCTAACCCTTCCAAAAATGTTACCATCATGGGTGTACCATATGTTCCCCATTTAACATTTTACTAATTGTTGTCACTTAACAACTCTTGTTGTTACTTAATTATTTGATTAACAACTCTTGTTGTTTACTTAGTAATGAAATCATTACTAATTGTTGTTATTTAACAACACCACATAATTAACTTAATAATTTCCAACATGAAATTATTACTAATTGTGTTATTTAACAACACCAAATAATTAACTTAATAATTTCCAACATGAAATTATTACTAATTGTTTTTATTTAACAACACCAAATAATTAACAACAATTAATTTCCAACACTATGTAATGAGTAAATATAGACCCGACCAATGTTTCGGTTCCGAACCGGAACCGAAAGTAGGGAGCCCAATGGCTCCCTGCCCCCAACGGCCAAAAAAAAAAATAACTTTAAAAAATTTGGGTTATTCCAAAATTACCCCTAATAACAGTAATAAAAATTTAAGTTCAAGCTCTTTAATTTAATAATTTTTTTTAAATTTTTTTCTATAAGAATTTTATTTGTAATTTAATGTAATTATGTAATGTAAGTTTATTATATAAATTCAAATTCATAATTTTAAATTATATAATTTATCGATCTCAATTTTTTATTTTCAATAAAGAAAAAAAAAAATAAAAAACCGAACGAAACCGAACCGGACCGCCGGCCGAGTATAGGTAAATGGGCGAAAACAACTAACGTTAAACTTAAAAATATATGCATAAATTATCTGATTTATTTGTCTATGTTAATTGCGGAAAGTAGTTTGTCCTGTAAATATTCTTATTTAGTTTATGAGCTATGGCACTTGCCTTTCTTTGAATTCGTGTACATGTGGAATTTGAGGATTAGTTAGAATCTTTGAAGCAAAACATGTAGCAATGATAATTTGACTTAGTCACAGTGTGTAAAGTTCGGTTCTTTAGGGGAACAAAGCTTTTGTTATATTGGCAAGGCAAACTTACCCTTGTACTTGGAAACAGTCATTAATGCAAAAAAGACAAGAATAGTAGAACGTTCCTCACCCAGGTGTTGTGCAAAATCACCCCTAATGACTCAATTAGGGAATAAACCGAAGGAAAAGCCTATTTATTAAATCAGATTTAGGTTGGGGAATTCAGATTATATAAATTTAAACAATTACCTGATAGGATTGTATTGTTCCTGCTTCTATTCTCTAAATCTTCATAAGTAGCAATATTGTAATAGTGGTCTAAGTTTAAATGTATGCCGTGGTAATTAACATTGACTCAGCAATAATTTGAAAGGATTAATTTTTAATTAATTGGCTAATAATAACAACTTGAATACTTGGGCGAAGATATATTGTGCAGAACCCTAAGTAATCCCTTGCTCGTTTTCGGACGATCTAATTGCCGCCATTTTAGTTGGATTCCATTGAAATCTGAGAGGTTTCCGTTTTAATTCAATAAATGTTGGGCTTTTTTTTTATAATTCAATCAATAGTGGAGTGTGGAGATGAATTTAAGAGGTTTTCGTTGATATGATAGGATGATGATGATGATGATTTTTTTTTTTTTTTTTTTTTTTGGAAACGATGGAAACCCCGCCACCAAACCACCCATTATTGGTCTGGTTAAGTTATTTTTTTTTATGCTCGTATTGTTTTCTTGTTTCTTCATTTATTTTGCAGCATTGGCAGTTATTCCCGCGCATGCTGTAGGCAATTATTACAAGTGGACAGTTATAAGTTGGTGCATTTTCATGAATAGTCTTGTGGGTAAGGTGTGGGCTACCTGGTTCGTTTGTGTTGCTGTGCGTGTGGGCTGGTTTTTTGTGCGCTTTCGGTTTGCTTATGGCTGGATTGGCTTGGGGGGTCTATGTTGCTTGGACCTGTGCTTAAAAGCCTTCGTCTTCGGGGCTAAAGTTGCACGCGTGAGCATTTTATTTCTTTCCTTGATTGCTGATGTTGTTTGTTCCATTGGGACTTTTTTGGTATTCTAATCTAGACTTTTGTGGATTAATGTTCTGTTTCCTAGGGATGCCCCTTGTAGATTCTTTTTTTTGGAATAAAATTTGTAACTTTTCAAAAATAAAAATAAAAATAAAAAAAAAAAAAAAAGGGCTGTCGTTAAGTTCACCGACGAGGCGACGATCAACTTAGTGGGACCCGCATCACGTTCCCTAATCTACAAACAAAACAGCAAACGTGGCAGCATCACAGAAGATCATAAGAAGTAACCGTACCAAATAAAACAGTACCTCAGTAACAGCCCATCTGATTCATTTCTCGTTTCCTCCTCCAAGTCTCTCTCCCTTTTTGGAAAAAAAAAAAACACAAAATCAAACAAACAAACTCCAGAATCCAGATCTACAAATCTAGAGATAGAGATAGAGAGAGAGAGCTCGCGTCTCTTCTCTGAAAGCAAAATGAAATCTCGAAGGAGATCCACGTCGACAACGGCGATCTTCTGTTTCGTTCTTCTGATTCTGATCCACGGCTCTCACTGTTTCTACCTCCCCGGCGTCGCTCCTCAGGACTTCGTGAAGGTCACCTCTCATCTATCCTTTCTATGTATATGCATGTATGCATGCATGTGTGTGTCCATGTATGTGTGCTTCCATGTGATTTGATTGATTGATCGATCGGCATTAGAGTTTCGGATCTATGTTTTAATTCATGATTTGTTTTTAATTTGAATTTAATTTTTGTATTGTTTGAAATTGAGAAGCGTGTGTTCAATTATCCGGCATTTTGGGTGTTTTTTTTTTAAGGTGAATAGAAAGTTAGAGTAATGCTATTCTTGTTAATTATCTGTGCAAACTCATTTGGATAAACTCATGTGACGTGATGTGATTGGACGAGTCTATTTGTGTATATTTGAGGATTTTTTTTTTGACAGGAGAATGTTACAGTTTTAGGATATATCTATTTATAGAGATTACATATTTGTGTTTCTGAGTACTAATGCTTGATTGATCGATGGATCAAGAACAGTTATGTCTATTAAATCAAGTTGATTAATAGTTTGTTTAGAGTTTGGTCATTGGTGGATATTTTTGGAATGTAATTTGTGAATTTCATGGCCAATAGTTTTAGATGTTTGAGCATTTTAAAGTTTTTGTTATTTGGATTTTGGATAAGCATTATGAAACTTTATTACACTGCATTTTACACTCAAGATTATCTCTTTTGTTGTCCATGTTTTCTAGCTGTCATGTAAATGTTGAGTGGTAAGTTTTGAGTTATTTTACAAGCATTGTGTTTTGTAAAAAATGTTACTAACCAGTTGACGTTGAGGATAAGTTCTGGAGTTTGGTAATTATAGCCTTGGTATTTTACTCTTTGTTATTTGTCTTAGGCGGAGACTTGTTGAAATCTTGGCATTTGCCAAAATGTCTTCAAGAATTATTTGAGTAATGGTTGTGTTTCGGTTGCAGGGAGATGAATTATACGTGAAAGTGAACAAATTGACCTCTACAAAGACACAGCTTCCTTACTCATACTACTCCATTCCATACTGTCAACCAAAGCAAATAGTGGACAGTGCAGAGAATCTTGGAGAAGTACTTCGTGGTGACCGCATTGAAAACTCCCCTTATGTGGTTAGTTTCTACTTACATTGTATGATTTTATGCTGGTTCAATTGTTTTATAGTTATTGACATTTTGCTAAATTGATTCTTTGCAGTTTAAAATGAGGGAACCACAAATGTGCAATATTGTTTGCCGGCTTACCCTTGATGCCAAGACTGCGAAGGCGTTCAGGGAAAAGATTGATGATGAATATCGGGTCAACATGTAGGCAACGGTTTTACTCATTTTTTTGAAACTAGCTTTTTATTTCTATGAGAATTTTTTTGATAGTTTTGCTTCTAATTAATCTACTATTCATATTACAGGATCCTTGATAACCTTCCCCTGGTTGTTCCCATAAGAAGGTTGGATCAGGAATCTCCTACAGTTTATCAGCTTGGCTTTCATGTTGGGCTCAAAGGCCAATATAGTGGGGTATATCCATTATTTATCAGCACTAGAACTCCTTTAATATATGTATATATAATTATTGCTTTTGCTTTTGCTAAATTTTGTATAATTGAAACAGACAAAGAATGAAAAGTATTTTATCCACAATCATTTGGCATTTACCGTCAAGTATCATACAGATCTTCAAACGGACTATGCAAGAATTGTGGGATTTGAAGTCAAACCATTCAGGTCAGTTCTTCTCAGTTTTAAAAATGGTTGCTTATTGTTGTCGGTAGTACTTCTTATGTTAGCTTGTTTATTTTTTCTTTTTCTTTTTTACCCGGAAATATTCAGTGTTAAACATGAATATGAAGGGAAATGGGATGAGAAGAGTCGTTTAACAACCTGCGACCCCCATGCAAAACACACAGTTGTTAATTCCAACACTCCTCAAGAAGTTGCAGAGAACAAAGAAATCATATTCACATATGATGTTGAGTTCCAGGTGTGTTTCTTCTCATTAAACACAACTTTGATTTTGATCCCCCCACTCCTCCTCTTGTCTCGTCTCATTTTTTGCTGTGACCCGTAAGCAGCAATTGTGGAGGCTCACAGTCCTCAACATCAAATTTAGCTAATCTGATCTTAAATTTCTTTCTGTAATATCCTCCCACTGTTTCCAGTGAACTGAAATGTCACTGTAAAAAACGTGTAGTGTTCCAACTCAACCGAGACTTCATTATATGGTCATCATTTTCTCGTCCTTGTTTGTATCTTGTAGGAGAGTGATGTGAAGTGGGCTTCTAGGTGGGATGCATATCTTCTAATGAGTGATGATCAAATACACTGGTTCTCCATTGTCAATTCATTGATGATCGTTCTCTTCTTGTCGGGCATGGTGGCAATGATAATGCTGCGAACACTTTATCGTGACATTTCTAAATACAATGAACTCGAGACCCAGGAAGAAGCTCAAGAGGAGACGGGGTGGAAACTGGTTCATGGGGATGTTTTCAGACCCCCCACTAATTCTGATCTACTGTGTGTCTATGTTGGAACTGGTGTCCAGTTTTTTGGAATGATGGTTGTTACTATGCTCTTTGCCGTTCTTGGCTTCCTCTCCCCTTCCAACCGAGGCGGGCTTATGACAGCTATGCTCCTACTCTGGGTCTTCATGGGTCTTTTTGCTGGTTATGCCTCTGCCCGTTTGTACAAATTGTTTAATGGAACAGAGTGGAAGAAAACTGCTTTCAAAACTGCAGTCACATTTCCAGGAATTGTCTCTGCCATTTTCTTCATCTTGAATGCTCTTATTTGGGGCCAGAAATCGTCCGGTGCTGTGCCATTTGGGACAATGTTCGCTCTCATTGTTTTGTGGTTTGGAATCTCAGTTCCACTTGTCTATGTGGGTAGCTTTGTTGGGTTCAAGAAGCCAGCGATCGAGGATCCAGTGAAGACGAACAAAATCCCAAGGCAAATACCAGAGCAGGCCTGGTATATGAACCCAATCTTCTCAATTCTCATCGGAGGGATACTTCCATTTGGAGCTGTTTTCATCGAACTCTTCTTCATCCTCACCTCAATCTGGCTGAACCAATTCTACTACATCTTCGGTTTCCTCTTCCTGGTCTTCATCATTCTCATCGTCACCTGTGCCGAAATAACGATCGTGTTATGCTACTTCCAGTTGTGCAGCGAGGACTACCAATGGTGGTGGAGGTCATACCTTACATCAGGCTCTTCCGCTCTATACCTCTTCCTTTACGCGACATTCTACTTCTTCACAAAGCTTGAAATCACCAAGCTAGTTTCTGGAGTACTCTACTTTGGTTACATGCTGATTGCTTCATACGCATTTTTTGTTTTAACTGGCACCATCGGATTTTGCGCATGCTTTTGGTTCACAAGGCTGATTTACTCATCGGTGAAGATCGATTGATTGATTAATTGATGAAACTGGAAGAATGGGCGTTTAGTTTCATCATACTCACACACAGCCTCACGGTCAGTAAGATTTTAGTTTTGAGTATGATATAATTATAACTTTCTAATGTAAAACTTTGATGTTCATTTTTAAGCGGAGACTCAGCTTATTACTCTTCATTTTTAGCGGAGACTCGGGTTATTACTCTTCGTCTTTTATACCACCCATATCTTATTCTTAATTTTGTTGAACACCGTTGTGTTAATAGTTTATAGGGGTGTTCACGACGGAAAAAAGTCGGGCCGTGGGTCGGGAAAGTGTAACCCAATCAGATTCGGGTCGTCGGGTCATTAATTTTTTTTATAAAAAATGAATTAATTATTTTGAAATATAAATATTAATTATTTTATGTCCCAAAAATATCATATATATAATTTTAATACAAAAAGTAATAATAAATATTTTTAAAAATTTTGGAAAAAATAATAAATTTTTAAAAAATAATAAAAATATCATAGAATCGGGTCGGATTTAACTCAAATCCGTTACCCAACAGAAAATTTCGATTCGGGTTAGAAATTTTATAAATTTTTTTAACCTGCGCCGATCGGGTCTTAGGGGCTTCTAATTTCTAAGTCTACTTGTACTCAGAATTTTTTTAGACCAAACCAACGGAGCCAAATTTTCAAACCCTAAATTTAATATTTAAGTTGATTTCAAACCTAATTGATCTTAATTTATGAAATCTTACATAATTGAATTAAATTCTAATTAATACTAATTAAGGTTTAATGGTAACATTAATTGACCTCAATTGGTCAAATCCGAGCCTTAAACCCAAATTAGATGGTGCCTAAAGTCGTTTCAGAACATTTGATCTATATATAAAATTTTGCTAAAACCCTAATTTTACAAGTTCTATGTCCGAATTAGGCAAGTGACTACCAATATCCCAAATCCCCCTCCCCTAATCTGCGATGGCCCCTATTTTCAGACCACGTTAGCCGATCATTTCATTCCATAATGATGATCGTCAATGAAAAATCATTATTAATAAAAGAAACCATAATGACAAAATCCTAATGAAATCCCCAATTACAAGCTTATTACATAAAAAAGCAACTACTTGGTGGGATGAGTATCCTGAGGGCTGGCAACATTAGCGGACACCTTGGCCACATCACGGGCAGTAGCTTCAGGTTTTTTCTTGGCATACAAAGTTAAGTATCCGATGATACCCGTGATGACAAATCCTGTAATGGCCATGGTGGTGATGCTGAAGGGCAAATTCCTTCTCTGGTGCAAAACCTCACCCGGTGGCCTCTTTGATCCCTCCACGCCTCTTCTTTTTATCTCCTCTGTGTCTGCATTTTTTCTCCATTCTTCTTCTGCTGCCATTTTTGTGCTTGGAAGTTCATTTACTCCAGACCCACTTTGATTATATATCAAGTATGGTGTTGTTGCCACGTTTTAGGGGACTTGGCTTTCTGTAGTTTCTGTTATTCAACACGTAGCAGTTACATGTTTTTGCTGTTTGACAAGTGTGTTTTGGTGTTGCTTCCCATGAAGATTTAGGACAATAACTGCACCATGAATTGAATGCTATTTTGGTTTTTTTTTTTTTTTAAAATATTAAAAATTATAAATATATATAAATTATAGGGTTCGGAAAGTTAAATTTAAATTATTATTTTTTTCCCTAAAATCTAGACATCAACATGGTTATATGATATATTGATATGGGTTATATATAGACAAAAGAGCCTTTTTTAATACAGAAAGTGTTTTATATGTTGGTAGGGTTTTTTAGAATTAAAAAAAAAAGTATAAAAGATCATATGTAATAAAAAATGCAACCTAACTTTATTATTAAAAGTCTATATAAATTTTTGATTTAAGTCCATCCATAATGGTGGATGAAATTATATCATTAAATATTATTTTAATTTTGAATATCTAGCGTCATATTCACTTAGATAAATAATTTAGATTTTGAAATTTATATCCAAGTAAAAAAAAAAAAATTAGTTAAAATATTACATCCGGCTCGAACTCAACTTTAATAATGAGGGCGTGATTATAATACCCCAGTATTGATATCAGGGGTTCAAAATTTTGGACAGCGCGTCTCCTGTGTTTGATTATCATTTAGCAATTAAGTACTTTAATTACCTGTATCAATTGATAATTTATATTTTAAAAAATATATATTTAATAAGTAATAAAATAAATACGTAAAATTATATATAAAGTAAATTCATATTTAATATCGTATTTTCATATTTAATGTTTAAATTTCATATTAATGTCATACTTTTCATGTTTAATGTCTAAATGTGTATCTTAATGTTATGAAATTTTTGGTGAGTAATAGTATACTTATGAAATGTCAAAATCTTTCGTCACGCATGAAAATATTTTTCATGTTTAATGTCTTATTTCATGTTTAATTCCTTAAATTTCATGATAATGCTAATAAAATTTTATACTTCCGATTTTGCATGTTTAATGCCCTAATTTTCATCTCTAATATCATATTTTAATGTTTAATATCCAATTTTTTATGTAAATGCGATGCATATCAATAGATTTATAATTTTCATGTTTGATGCCATAATTCCATATTTAATGTCCACAATTTCAAGTTAATGCTCACAACGTAATAATTTTATAATTTTTATGTTTAATGTCCTAAATTTCATATTTAATATCATATTTTCATGTTTAATCCACAATGTTTCATATTAATATCCTATTTTCATGTTTAATGTCATATTTTTCATGTACAATGTCCAAATTTGCATGTAATGCTAATAAATTTTCATATTGGTTGATTTTGCATGTTTATTGTCCCAAATTTCGTATTTAATGCTCATATTTTTCATGTTAATGTATACGAAGCAATAAATTCATAATTTTTTATTTTTAGTGTTCATTTTTCATGTTTAATGTCTAAAATTCAAGTTAATGTCAAAAAATTCAAGTGCGACAAAATCAATGTGAAATCTTTTGTCTCTATTGTAAAAGATAAAATTCATATTTAATGTTTATATTTTCATATTTAATGCCTTAAATTTTCGCGTTTAATGATGAAAAATTCATATTATCGATATATATATATATATATATATATATATATATATTTTTTACTTTTTTAACATATTTGATTTTAATCTTAGCCTTAGATTCTTATCCCATAGATGGGATCAAACCCATCACTTATGCCCCCACTAATTAGCAAGACCCTAATAATGAACTCCACTTTAGGGATAACAATCAAATTTAAATTTGACCGTTGTTATATCATCATTTACAAATGTACGGCTGTGCCGTTGCCTTGGTAACGTACCAAGTCCAGAGTGGCACGTGTCCCGAACCCTAACATGTAACGGCTAGTTTTTCCCCTCCATAGTAATATAAATCAATACAACAAAAGCCCCTCACCTCTCCCAGTCATCAGCTATCACTCACATTCTCAAGTCTTAATACAAGAGCTTCTTCTTCTTCTTCTTCTTTTCTTATTCACAGTTTCAATAATGGTGGCTTGCTTTTTAAGAATTCTAGCTTCTGCTTCCTCATCAGTGCTGCTGCTGCTCACATTTGTGCTCATCATAATCAGCAGCTTCTGTGAAGCAAAAGACATCTTGGTTGGTGGCAAAACAGATGCTTGGAACATCCCTTCTTCACAATCCCATACCCTCAATCAATGGGCTCAAAAAACTCGCTTCCAAATCGGAGATTCTCTCGGTAACACCATCTTCCCTCACTTGTTTATGAAAATATCCGAAAATTTTAAACAAATTTAATTTTACTGAAATTTTGGATGTAAAAATCACGATCAATCCTGACATCTTCAAGATCTAAGATAATTTGTATATGTTGAGATCCCGGCCATAATATAATGTTATCTATTGATGATGTCTCTATGTCGCTTCCAAATCGGAGATCTCTCGGTAACACCATCTTCCTCACTTGTTTATGAAAATATCCGAAAATTTTAACAAATTTAATTTTACTGAAATTTTGGATGTAAAAATCACGATCAATCCTGACATCTTCAAGATCTAAGATAATTTGTATATGTTGAGATCCCGGCCATAATATAATGTTATCTATTGATGATGTCTCTATGTTTCAGTGTGGAAATATGATGCTAAAAAAGATTCAGTGATGCAAGTGACTAGAGAAGCTTATCTCAGCTGCAACACAAGCAGGCCAGTTGCAGAGTACAAGGATGGCAACAGCAAGGTGAAGCTCGACAAATCTGGGGCATTCTACTTCATCAGTGGAGTCAAGGGAAGCTGTGAGAAAGGCCAGAAGGTGATCATTGTTGTCATGTCTCCGAGGAGCAGCACTGGCATTTCTCCGGCACCTGCTCCGATGGATTTTGATGGTCCGGCTGTTGCTCCTACAAGCAGTGCTATAAGCTTCAAGTCTAGTTTTGTGGTGGCACTTGGGGCTTTTTTGGCTTGGGGGATTGTTTTGAATTGAGAGGGACTGGAAATTTGGATTAATTGTCCAGCTTAGTTGTTGGGTGGAATTATTTCATTCTTTTACTTCTGTTCTCTGTGTATTTGCTCAGATTTTACAGAAATATTCGATTTTCTATATAATATCTTTTTAGCCTTGGCAATCAAATTCAATAAAAAAAAAAACCAAACCAAATCTAGGTGGATGCCAACATTGTTTCATCTCCATAAACAGCACCATTTGCTCTTCTTAGCCACAAACCCCCGGATAAATGAGGAGGGTTATGTTAAGCCTCGATAACCAACGTAAAAATCCTTGAATTTCTTATAATATGGATCCTAAACATAAACAATCCATGGTAAAAGTAAATAATGATTATAGATCAAGAACACCTATATAGAATTTCATTTCTCATTAATAACACTCATATGTAAAACTCCAAAATAAACAAATCAATCACTCCATTTTAAGGTAAATTGGCATGGTAAAAGTAAATAATGATTATAACACCTATATAGAATTTCATTTCTCATTAATAACACTCATATGATTAAACTCCAAAATAACACAAATCAATCACTCCATTTTAAGGTAAATTGGCTGAACAATGAAACCCGTCCACGCGAAACTTCAGGGACTCTCAACTCCATGAAACTCTTACTACAGTTCTACCAATATAGCAACTTTTGTGCAACAATTCAGTTCTCATTCATCCAAAATAACAATTTAAAGACGCAAGTATATGTCTGCATGAGTCCTCTCATTCCAGTAATCATTTATCACTTCAATAGTATATTTGCAAGAAGACACATTATAACCATGTGCCCACATCTATGAGAGCATTCCATTTCTGACACCCCAAAACCATAAAGTTTTTTTTAAACCATTTCTATGACATCCACTAGCACGTTTCAACTGAGAACATGAAGAATATCCACAAAAGACTTTGCATAACTGTTTCTAATGAATTAAAAGGAAAAATAGCATTATTAACACATAGCAACTGAGAAGACAAAGACGACTAGTGAAACCTCAACATGGGTAGAAATGCAAAACAGCGTCTACCGAGCTATAAAGGGATTTCAGTCCATAAGTTGTCCATCTTTGTCAGAAGCATCAACTTGTACAGGCCCCTTGAAACCACTTTCAGTATCACCAAGAAGCTCACGTGATGCTTTTTCAAGAAATTCTTTGGCAGCAGTTTGGACAGATTGAAATTTCCTTTTCTTTTGGGCACTTGTATCTTTATATTTGATCCTCGGTCCCTCTCCTCTACTGATATCCTTCATGTTTTTCCTTTGTTCTGCAAAAGATGAATTCACCTTTCTTGAGCAGCAATAATCAAAATGGGAAATATAATCACGCCACAAGAAGAAAAAAGTGTTTAATCACGTACGAGGGGTCAAGTCAGGCAAAGAATGCTCAATAAAACGGGTTGCCGCCTGATAGTTTAAGGTCGTTGAAGGCCGCGAAGGTGCTTCAAGAACAAAATCACACTAAAGTGAATCAAATAAGAACATATCACTAGTCAAGCTAGTTATTCAAATTCAAAATAGTAATTTTCAATGAAATTTCATCCTCAAGCAAACCAAATGTCATCATTGTGAGGTTATACATAAACATTACACATACTTAGTGCTAAAATTAAGAACCATAATGCATGAAAAAAATTTATCAAGATAAAAATTATAAAATAGTACCTTTACTTAAATCTATGAACCGCCTAAGTTTGTCTTGATACAAACTTAATCTCTCCTGCATACACAAACAATTAGAAAAAATAAAGAAAGACTAAATAACAAAACCCAAGAGCAAAAATACCCAGATCTTCAACCCAATAGTTTCAACATTTAAGCATTTTCATCACCACTTAATAATCCACGAAAACTAAGCAATTCCCATGGGTAAAAGCATTAAACTAGAGATTCCAATATCTAATCGATGTCGATCATTAAAATATAGACCAATGAACAATCTGAAATGCAAAATTATTACTATTTAATCATCAAAATAAGAATAATAAGGTAATTATAAACACATACAAGCTCAGATTTAACAGGATGGTCATCTGGTTGAACTCCACTGCATCTCAATCTCACTGCAAAACACAAAATTCAACTAAAACTCAAAACTCAAACACAACGAACAATAAAGACACTAGTAATCAAAAGTAACTAAACAAGAAATCAAAATTTTATAATATGGGCTAAGAGAATTACAAGTATAAAAAATTGTGGCTGCTTTAGCAACCAAGAAGAGTGACTGAGCCCGTTCAAGAGGCGGCATTTCAGCTAACATATCTGGGTCTGATAGAGCAATAAGTTTAAGAAAATGGGTCTTCACTTGTTCAACGTTGTATAAAGATTTCTTCACTGAATCCATAACCGAGTCTGGTATCACTTTGCTTTCTTTTGAACTTTGTTCCATTGTTGATCTTTGAAACTCCGGTTTAGAATATGTATAAATTAGTGGATCAACAAAGAAACTTTATTACAGAAAAATGAAAAAGTTGAGATTTTTTTGAGAGTGAGTGATTGAATTTGCGTTGGTGCTTTGGGGGATATGCAGGGAGGTCTAAGGCAAATTAGGGTTAATTCAAGAGTTTTGCTGTTTCTGATGTGATGTCATATGCTTTCTACAGTTGCTATTTGCTGACGTGTGTAATGACTCGCACTTTGGGTAGTTTGAATATATATTTTAAGTATTGATATTGTAAATGTTCTTTATCAATTTTATAGTTCAAATGAGACAATTGATTTACGTACACGTAACCGTTTATCTCTCGGTTCTCAAATATTATTTCTAAGTTAGTGTGTAATAACTAATAATTAGAGTCTGTATCATGAAACACGGTGAATAATAAAAAAATTCATGAAATAAAAAAACTTATAGAATTAATTCAAAATAAAATAACAAATAACAATTGACTTGAAATCCAAAAAATTAATTAGGTTTTTGGGGTGGCTAATATTCTAGGTTTTTTTTATTTTAATTGGAGATTATATTTTATATTTTAATAATTTTTTATTTTGATTTTATAATTTAATAATAAAAATATTAATTGTATAGATTAAGTGACACATATTTTTTTGATTGAATATTATAATATATCTTCTTATTATAATATGTAATAACATAATTATAGAGATTATGTGTCATATGACGTTTTGAGAAAGTTAAAAATAGGATAATATATTATTATATTATTTTAATAATTATAATATGTATTTTTATTGTAATAGGTGTTTTATTTAAAAATATAATTGTAAACATTTTATTTTTATAATTTAATAATAAAAAATTAATTGTATACGTTAATTGTAGAGATTATGTGCCACATTGTAACGACCGGGGTTTTCGGCTACTGTTACACTATGAGACGAGTGTCACCAAATGCAAACCATGTGTGGAAACATATGCTTTCGAGAAATGTATAGCGGTAGATTCTTCGAGAATATGTTACACTCTCGACAGTCCATGGTATTTAGGCCGTAACTTTTTCGTATGAATTTCGATTTTTATGAATTTTATATTGTCGAAAAGCTAAGATCGAGATCTATAATTTTTGTGTTGAACATTTTTCCAAACTCAAATCGGAAATGGGCTAAAAATACAGATCAAAATTTCGGATGAATAGTACCTGGGGGTCATTCTAGAGAATTCTCTAAGTTTCTACATAATTCTCAATTTTTCCCCATTTTGACAATTTCAAGCAAGCCCAATTATATAATGGGGGCACTATTTACCATTTCACAAATCTTAGAAGAGGAATGAAAGAGGAGAAACGTAAGAAAAGAAGAGGGAAAAGAAGAAGAAAAGAGAATGAAGAGAAGAAGAAAGAAATAAGGGGAAGAAGAAAAATGAAGGATTGCATCTATGGAATATAAAGGGTGAAGAAGAATCAAGCATGAAAAAGATCGTCGCAGGAACCACAGGTTTCAACAGCAAATCGAAGATAGACCAGCGAAACTCCAAAACTGTGAGTGGACATCTTTTCTCAGAACTGATTTCTTTTAACAGTTTTGAATTCAAACTTACTTTTTAAAAGCATATAGGGCGTTAGACCGAATTTTATTACAAATTTTTTAGAATCAGTGATGATTTAGAAAGATTATTTTCAGCATGGTTTTGAGTTATAAATGTTTTCAAATATGAGATTTTTATTTTCGGGACATGGGGGAAAAGCCCACCCTAGTATATAACTTGATACAGTTTGGAATTGACGGGTAGAGAACATGTGCACATGTAGTGGACTGGGGGGACGACGATACGTAACGCCCCAGATCCTAATTCAGGGCTAGGGGGACGACGATACATAACGCTCCTAGACCCTAGTTTTAGAGCTTAGAGGGTAGCATAGATCCGCACCCCCAATTCTAGTTTTGTGGCTTGTTGACTGTGATACGTAACGCCCCGAGACCACCAGTTTCAGGGACAGTAGTGGCATGCTTTGGGGGACGGCGATACGTAACGCCCCAAAGTCATGAATTTGCAATGCGGGCTCCAGTTAGGCGTATGGGGGGACGGCGATATGTAACACCCTCATACGTCCAGTTTTCAGATACAGATCAGTACTCAGACATCAGATTTACAGAAAAGAGTTTTAGAAAATAGTTTTCAGAGACCAGATTTTAGAAATCAGTTTTCAGAAAATAGTTTTCAGAAAAGCTAAGTTTTATAAAAGAGATTTCAAGTAAAGTTTTCAGAAAGAGAGTTTTCATATAAGCCATTTATTTGTAGCTTTGATTTTTGAACCGAATGATTTCATATCACCATTACAGTTTTTCGTCCACTCACTTAGATCGTATGACTATCTAACCCCCTACTCTTAGTTTCCTTGTTTTGTAGGTTTCTCGGAGGTCGAGCTCAGGAGGACGGATACTGTTGCAGTCATTAGGGATGGAGTCCACCAGTACAAGTTAGATAGAGTGTGAGTCAGACATAGTCAGTTAAAAGTTTTGTATTAGTCTTTAACTTGTAGACAATCATTATAAAAGTGTATTATTGAGTTTTAGTTCAGATGTTGAGTTGTATGTAATAACTTATGGTTAGGCTACGGTCCCACACATAGCATAATCAATTAAAGAAAAGAATATTAGTATATGTTTATGGTTAGAAAATCAGAGGCTTACATGGTTAGTACGGACTATCCCCTACCGGTAGCATCTCCCAGATCATGGATGTTACAAAGATGGTATCAGAGCATGGTGTAGGGAGTCAGTGACTGCAGTGGGTAGAGTGTTAGGGGTCTTGTATACATAATATATACGGGATACTTGTATGCATGACACTACCTCTCCAGTATCCGATCCTCGAGTACGTCCTTACAGTTCTATAGACAGGTTAGTAAGCTTTCCTAGATCATCTGAATAGCATTCCATATGAGAATAATTATATTTTAGATACAAGTTAAGAAATCTTCTTGAAGTTATACCGATCTAATACTAGAAGAATAAACGAGCTATGAAACCAGACAGTAGGATTTTAAGAAAGTTATCAAAGGAGTGAAAAAAGAAAACTATAAGAAAGTATAGAAGGATGCATAAAAGTATAAGTAGCCAGAGATAAAGAATAGTAAAGAGATGGAATAAGGCAGTGAAATTTTGAGAATATCTACCCTTGACAATAAAAAGAGAATAGAAAATCTCGAACAAGTAATAGAGTGTCTAGAAGATGTAATGTCCCTTCCATCATCAAAACATCCCTTCAAGCCGAACTAATAGTCTTCAAGTACTTCCTATAGATAGTAAAGTCCCATGAGTACCCACCCAGGAAAATAGGAAGAGAAAGAAAAAGTTAGAAAGAGAAGTAAGAGATGAAATGGAGATATATATGCAATCAGAAGCAAATAGAGATAGAGGAATGGAAACAGATAGATAAGAAAATGTCAAAATCTATAATAGTAAAAATCAGAGACACATAGTTAGATAATAAAGGATAATATCAGAGCTTGTAGTAAAGAATAGTGTATCAAGACTAAAATTGAATAAAAAGCCGAATAGATCTAAGCAAAGTTTCTTTCCTTCAAGCGAGATTCCTTTCCTCCTCGGAAATTCTTCCAAAGTTGATCTAATAACTCTCGAGCACCTCTAATAGATAGTGAGTTCCCCGAATAACCGAGAGCAGCCATAAGGCAGAATAATTAATAAATAAGGAATAGTCGTAGAGGCTTCTAAATAGATGTGAGGTACCATAAGCACGCAGAGATTCTAGGTATCCAAAACCTAGGCCCACAGGCCAATGAGAGGAATAACAACAAGAAAAGGATTAGATGCCCTAGTTAAGGAATCCAATAAAAAAGGCCCTGACCTACCCAGATCCTCACTCTTTCGTGATACCAGTTAAGGAAGCTATTATAACGGAGTCTATCCCATACATACTCTACATGAGCAATAGACTCTATCAGGACATAGAATACTAGAGCAAGGATGTAGAAACCCATCGAGACACAAAGAAAAGAACCGACGAGATATAGAGCAATTCCTACCAGCGTAGGTATAGACGACCGTAAGAAACCCAACTGGAGTCCATTTTAAGAAATAGAAAGATCATGGAAGGTAGATAACCAAGAAAAGAATTCAGGAAGTCTCAGAAGGTATGAAGAAGAGAACCCAGAATAACTCA
Organism: Zanthoxylum bungeanum; assembly: GCA_019454045.1. NCBI lineage: Eukaryota > Viridiplantae > Streptophyta > Magnoliopsida > Sapindales > Rutaceae > Zanthoxylum > Zanthoxylum bungeanum. The sequence continues at coordinate 9,319 of SKCR01039126.1, read as the reverse complement.
AAGATTTAGACACATCAGCACAATGTTTGCAAGACTAATAGAAGTCCATAAGATAAACCAAATGCCGTAGAACCCACAGATAAACCCAAGTCAGTAGTAATCCGTTGAAGAATATAAGAATAGACTTATGAAATTGGAGATATTTAGGAAGTGGCAAGAATACCAATATGGACAACAGAATAGAGTGACCAAATCAAGGTTTATAGCAAGAACATGTAGTGGAGATTAAGAAGCAGACAAAAGAATAAACCATCAGTAGCCTCAGTAGCAAGGTGTAGAGCAAATAATAGGATGTGCAAATGGTAAGGGGAACGCGAAAGGTAATAAAGAAATTCAGTGCATTCAGGCACAAAGATAATATAACGAGAAGATAGTAGTGTAGAGAATTGATGGTAGTTGTGGTACCTCGAGATATGGAGTAGTCGATCAACTTCCTGCAGAATGAATAAAGAATTGTGTTAGGGTTTGTGATCGGAGTGCCAATTCAGATCATATTTATGTCTGATTCATAAATACGAATAATTCTTTTTCCCATAATATTACTTATTTAATGGTAGCACCTCTTGTCTTTTATATACATATTCGATCTAATTACGATTAAATATCTAATTATGATTAAATTGAAGCTAAATTTGATTTAGTGATACATGTATATTAGACAAAGACCCTAGGATTTACAACGTAGTGCGCAGTTGTAACGTAGTTTGTAATTGACATTGGGAAGCGTCACTATAAATTATATATCCTTAAATAAAGTTCATGGTCAAGATTTACTAACACGTGTCGGTTAGCAAAATCCACTGAGACCAGTACATGTCATATATCGTGACTTGGTTCGATGGTTTATCCCAATGAACCATGAGTCTCGGGAGACTCGTATAGACATGTAGGTGTTTATTTGATAAACACTGAACGACTCACTGAAGATTTCCAAATAGATGATACACCAACATCAATAGGAATCTTTTCGAGATGAGCGAGCATAGTGGTCATTCGACTTGAGATACCACTGTGGATATATGAGTTATCCTCCATGCTTTGATGGCAGTCATGTCACTGATCTATTTAGATCAGACCTCCGACTGTTCGTTGGGTGTGGACTGATGCTCATGATATCATGTGCGTATCAAGATAGAATCTGTCAGTCCTGTGTAGAAGGCATAGGCATCCTACTCGTGTTTGCGATCTAGTAAATCCATGGCCGTGGTAAAACTTCGGAAGCAAGTTCTGAGTGTTATTTAGAGATCGTAAATTTGAAAGTCGACTATATTATAACATAAAGATTTGACGTTCTTATCTATATCCCAGGTATAATATGGATAGACTGTGACAGAGGGATTATACGTATCCAATGACCTCGACTTGCATAGTTTAGCGAGATTATCCATGGTCGTCATAATTCATGAGTGGGTGAATTATGGATACGAAATTTGATTTCGTGATGGATAAACCTAAACTTAGAGAGTCCCACAATATGAAGCGTACTCGTTGAGCACTTGGGCAACGCATTATGATTAATACAGATTATTCATAATACTTCATCGAATTAAATGAGTTAATTCAAATCGTTTAAATGGTTAAACGAAAACACATGCATAAGGGCATTTTTGGTCAATCGTAATTATTGTGTATTTGTATTTGATACATAATTTGATTAAATACACATTAATTAATTGTCAAATAAGACTTTGACACATGCCATTAATATATGTATTTGTTATTTAATGTATATAAACATACATATATAATAATAATTCTAAAAAATAATTATTTAGATATTTAAATGTTAAATATTAGAATAATTAAATAATATACTTTTTCATAATTGTTATGAAAAATGTTTGATTATTATTGGTTATAAATGACATGATTTTATTAAGCTTAAATGTGCAAATTTTATTTGTCAAACTTAAAGCTTATCTTATCTTGTTTTTAATTTAATGAAATTAAAATACACAAATGACCAAATTACCCTTCAAAAGTCGGTTTTGCTTGGTTTTATGTTAGAAAATTTTGTTTTCTCAATCAATTTATCCTCCATGGCCGAAACTTCAAAGTAAAAGGTTTCCAAAGTTGCTTGATGATTCAAGATTGAAAGTGAAGGAAAAACAATAAAAAGCTTGGGAAAATTGGAGATTAAAAGGTAATCTTTAATATTCTTGAATTTAGAAATTTAGTTTCTTGTTCTTGTGTTCCTAGAATAGTTCTAGGGTTTTCTTTACTTGTTAGAATTGGGGCTTTTGGTGTTGGATGATGGATTTGTGAGCTTATAGCATGTGTGAAGTTGATTTGGATGATATTATTATAATATTATTTCAATTTTTTCATTTGACGATAAGTTGTCATTCTAGAGTGTTATGACCACTTTTTTAATGCCTAGAATTATTCTTGGGTGGTTCATTTATGGTGACTTTGGTTGGTATTGAGATTAATTAGATTAATGTTGGAAAATTGGATTTTAAGCATGGAAAATTGATATATTTTACTTCTGGATCTGATCTGGAAATACTATGTATTTGGTTATGAAAAATATGTTATATGAATGTATTGGATGTGTTTTGGGTGTTGGAACAATTTTCAGAAATTGTTTCGGAGTTGAAATAAGCGAAAAAGGCGAAAAACGATATTATCGGGTGACTTTTGAGCCAACCGGGTGACGGCTGCCCAAACAGTGAATTTGTCATTGTTCGGGCAGCCCATGAACTGCCCTAATACTATTGGGGCTGACCTGGGCAGCCCTGATGTGTATTTATGCTTGGCAGAAAAGGCCGAAGCCCGACCCGAGATACGAAAATCCCGGGCCGGGCCTTAGATCCCGTCCCGATCCGGGCTTATATATTAATTAAAAAATAAAGATATGCTAGGGTGCATAACTTCAAAGTAAAAAAATAAAGATATGTTAGGGCGCATAACTAGCATATCTTTATTTTTGCTAGTTATGTGCCCTAGCATAACTTCAAAGTAAAAAAATAAAGATATGTTAGGGCGCATAACTAGCACTGACACAATATGATCATAGTTTTGTTGCTAGTAATTCCAGAATTTATACAATGTAATTTCAACATAATTTCACCCCGCGTTACTTTCTAAAAACTATAAGAAGTATATGGAAAATAAGTTATGAAAACCTTTTTCAATCTTTCACAAATCGGGTTGATTGAATTGCAGCCTTATGTTTGAGTTGAGTCACCTATGATGTATTAATTGTATATTGTATTTCAATTTTTCGACAGATGCCCGGGCCGAGGTTTTGCCGGGCCCGGGCCAAATTTTTTTTGGCCGGGCTCGGGCCGTTCTTTTAAAAGCCCGAGCCCGGCCCGTTGCCATGCATATGTGTATTGGGTAGTCGATTCGGTTAAAAACGTATTTTATACCATTTTGCGGAAAAATATTTTCGTAAAAGTTTCGCGATGTTTCTTAACTATTTATGTCGCTATTTGATATCGAATAAATATGTTTAGGTGAAATATAAATAAATTAGTCATATTGGATATTGAATAATTCATTCGGTAATTTAAAAAGTTTGAAAATTATGATTTCGCCCGAACAGCGCTTCCGCCGCGCCCTTTGCCCAAAACCCCAACAAACATGGTATCAAAGCAGGTCGATCCTTCATCCATTATATTAATCATGCTTGATATATGACATATAATCCAATTTTGATGTTTGCACATGCACAAAATCTATATGTTTCTTGACTTTTCGGTTCTACGTTAACGGGGAACGTAACAAAAATTTAATAGTTAAGTTAAGTTATGTTTGTTGGGTTTCTAGGTTAGTCCCAAGATCATTCAATCATAGAAATCATGTGTGAATACAATAAAGAAGTATGGCGGAATCATACTTACAAAGATCGGCTTTTGCGATGCGAGGAACAACAAAAATTCTTCACCACTTCCTCCAATGAAGCTAACGGCAATGGCTCCCTTTTGTGCTCCAATTATGTTCTTCAAGCTCCAAGCTTTAAGTATGCATTCCATGCTCATAGATGGGTTTCCCTATCACCTTCGTAAGACTCCTAAAGTGTGCTAGCACTTTGATTTTGAAGCAAAATCAATAAGAAAAATGAGCCATAGGCTCACGGTAATTTGAGAGGAAAAAGGAAGAAAGTCACGCCCAAGGCTAGAAAGAAAGGAGAGAATGAGTTGTAAAAGATGTCTTTTGATTTTCAAAAAATCTAATAACATATACCAAAAAATCTAATTTTAGGTAAAAGTCAATCACCTTTCACAAAGTGTGTTTTACAAGTCTTCTCTAACAACTCACCAAAACCCATCACTTTAAAGTTAACTAAAGTGACAAGTGATGTGACTTGTGATGTGACATGTGGGCCCCACTTGATTCAAAATGTGAGTGGGCCCGAAAACACTCCCGGGCTCGGGTTCGCTAATTCTGAATTAACGAATTTTCCGTTGCCACGTAATTAAATCATATTTAATTAAATAATTGTGCCTAGCAAAATTACTATTCACGTCGCTAGCGAATTAATTCTAAATTAACTCGTTCGCCCGAATTAAAATCTAATTTTAATTTCGCGTCGAAATCCAATTTCGTATAATATATCAAATATATTATTTTATCGATTAATTCCAAATTAATCGTTTTCTCTCTTTAAATAATATTTTATCCCAGATAAAATATCTCCGTAATTAATCCTAGATTAATTTTCTCTCTCTTATAATTAATCTCAGATTAATAATGTGCGAGTCATACGTTATCGGTGAATCTTCGGGAAGCGACCCATGAGATCCCCGGATATGTTGGTAGTAAATCTGGTCGTCGGACTATCTGAACACGTACGTACCTAGTACTACGTTTTTAACGATTTACAAGATATGGTTGGCTTCTAGCAAAGCACCGTGCCTACCCAATTCTCCAGAAATATTCTTAAAGGAATATATGATCTTTATCAGGCGTAGTATACGTAGTATTGCGTATTTCGATCCAGTATCAGATGTCACGTGCTAGGCCTGGGGCTGGAATTGTGTCTGCCCCGTACGAAGCACATATCGGATCTCTAGTAACTAGTCTCTATAATCGGATAAACATGACCTAGTCATATTATCCCGATAGCTGCAGCATAAAAGAACACCAGTTCCGTATCCTACGTGATCATCATCTCCACTATGCTTGGAGTGATACTTCCGTCTTGACATCACACCCAATACGCTACGATTCTCAATATACCCAGAAGAGGCGTACACAGAACCTGTTAAAGCCTTGGACGACCAAAACCAAAGTATATTGATTGTCGCAAGTATTAGCGGTGCAAGTCTCGAGTTAAGACCAAATACACCTACCCTGATTTGGACTTCCATAGACATATAGTCATACTACCAATGGAATTCCGAGGGGTCTATCCAGAGAGAAGCTGTTTCCGTACCATCGGTAAACACAACCTCCTATTACACTTGCATGAGTATCCTATACCCACATATATGAGAACTATGCCGTTATGCTCCCACAACGGGCACAAGTTTAATACTAGTCTATTCCGCATTATCGATGTCCAATCTCGATAATACTACGACTAGGGATATTTAATGATTAACCTTTGTGGATTGATACTGTCTTATATCATCTCAATCTGGAACTAATCATAAGGACCTTTTATCATTTATACATCTTGGTAATCTAATTACCAATGATAAAAGAGCAATTTCCTTTGTCATATAGTTAATTTGTACAACAACACCACGATCTGTACAAATAGTGATGCTATGGGTCATAATTGTCCAATAATGTTTTCTAAAGGTAGAATTGAATTTTTTAGAAAATGATCTAGATTAAAATTCTGCATATGATGTAGAACAATGCTTCTTTGAGGAATATCCCCGCTTAAATAGGCTGTAAAGTAATGTGTATTAGATGCATGTTTCTTGGTTCGTCTTGTCAATACGATTTATGGGTATCTTTCTATGGCTGCATCCGAGAAAGTGCCAAAGCAGTGAGGGTGTTGTTGATAGAATTTTATCCATGTCGGTGATGAGTGGTATTTATACCACTATTTCCCACTCATTTGACCTAATGTTTTGTATTGTTTCTCGAGTTTTATGAACGTTTTGATGTGTTTTGTTGTTATTTTGCAGATAAATAAAGTTTGGACAGCACTGGAGGCAATTTGGGGCAAATCCGGACAAAAATGCGCACCAACTGGAAAATTTCAGTCTTCAGCGCGTCGCGACTCTGGATCCTTGCGCGCCGCGACGCCCAGCGTGCACCGGAAGATGCTAAAATGCGCCGTGGTCAACGGGTCAACAAGTTGAAAAGTTTGACTTTGCTAACATGCGCCTGCCACGTGTCACCATCACAACGGAGATGCTAACGTGCGCCGTGCCACGTGTCAAGATCTCATTGCTTGGACGGCCACCGCCTCACGTGTCATGCCACGTGTCGCCACATCATCGTCCACATCAGCAGCCACGTCAGCAAGTCAACCGAGTCAACGCGCCACGTCATCATCAGCCAATCACAGGGCGCCACGTGTCAAGCTCTCATTCGTCCGACGGCCGCCGCCCCACGTGTCGCCACGTCACCTTCCACCTCATCACCATGACGCAAGCAATGACGTCATGAACAGTTGACACGTCATCATGACGTAGCGATGACGTCATGAACAGTGCCAAGTCAACGGATCAAATCTGAGTCAACCAACCAGCGCGTGACACGTGTCACTGTAGCGCGCGGCGTGACGCGCACCCAGCGTCGCGACGCGCGCACCCCATCTGCGCCTATAAATTCAGAACGAGATTTCAGAATTCAGTGTCCAGTCCTCTCTCTTCAAATCTTCCTAAAGAGAGAGTTTCTCTCTCTAAAGTCTTTAAGTTTTTATTTTTTTACTTTTGTAAATAATTTTTAATTCCTTTTTGTAATAATAGTAATTTAATTTTTACTTTTTACTTTCTTTTACAGTTTTTACTATTTACTATTTACTTTTTACAGTTTTTACTATTTACTTTTTACTTTTTACAGTTTTTACTATTTACCGTGATGCGGTAATTTCCTTATGTTCGGGTGAAAGGTAATTTCTTTTACTATTACTATTTAGATTAATCTCCCTTAAAAATAATATATTTACTATTTAAATTGGACTTAATCAGGATACCGCCAGATTGGTCGGTTGGTAATAAAACATATATTCCGCCTTTATGGCTGGTTATTTTGGTTCCGCCTTTATGGCTGGTTATTTTGGTTCCGCCTTTATGGCTGGTTATTTTGGTTCCGCCTTTATGGCTGGTAATAATTACAAGTTTATATATTATTTTAATGGGAGATATGTAAATAAGTAGTAGTAGAATTAATTCCTTTTACCTTAACATTTTATTTTATTTTACTTTTCAGTATTTTTATTTTATGTCTTTTATTTTTATGTTTTTACTAGTCCTAGTTATGTGTTAGTTATCTAGGGGTTGTGATAACTTTTAATATCAATAGTTTATAAGGGATTATTTTATAGTTGGGTAATTAATAAGTTTACTTATTAAGTCTTAAGCTTAAAGCTTCTTATTGTCTGATCACCAATAAGATTGATATGGTTAATCTAAAATGAACTAGACATAGGGATTTTAGGTTTCAGCCTTAGACTTAATAGCCCACGATCTTCCTTGAGGATAGATAACCCTTTAATAGATTTCCTTACAGGATAGGAATATACTTGTAGGGCGGGGGTAGCCATAATTGGAACTTAGACTTAATGAATCCAGGTAATGTGGTTGACATAGGAATATGGTTCAATTGGGTTATACTGGGTATTTGTAGTTGACCATCGGAAGAGGCTTTTACATAATTTAGTGTTCCAGGTTAGTAAACAGATTTATTACACAAACATAAAATAATCACTTCATCTTTTAAATGATATTAAAAGAATTCACAACCTTATATCTTTTTATCTGTATTTTCCTTAGTATTTTCTTTTATCTTTTTATTTATTTATTAGCAAATCTACAATCAAACCAATCAATCAAGCAATCAATTCCATTCTCCCCTTTAATTAGATATTTGTAATTAAATAGATTCAATAATTAATAACAACAGTAGGAATTAAGTCCTCGTGGGATCGATATTTTTATACTACTTGAACGATACGTGCGCTTGCGTTATACGTGTGTGTTTACGCCGGTCAAGTTTTTGGCGCCGTTGCCGGGGACTTATATTTCTTGAGTTATTAATTTTGAAGCTATCTAATTTACTTGTATCTAATTTTCTTTATTTTTATCTGTAATTTTTATTTCTTTCTTTTAATTTCAGGTGACTTACAAATGGAACACTACTGGGAGATTGAGAGACTACGTGCTTCACAAGAAGATACACCCCAAATCTGGGAGCAACAGTCTAGTTTTCTGTGGCCTGTTGAACAGCCCAATGATTATCACTGGATGCCAGAACCAAGCAATGCTACATTTGTTCATCAGAACGAAATGGGAAGATGTGTGATTTGTGACAGTAACCACCCGAGCGATCAATGTATATATCGATCAAAGTGGGAGAATTTCTGGAGGCAATCATGCAATGAAGAGCCATCACATTTCACAGAGCCACATTTTCCATCTTATCCACCATCTACCTTTGATCCTTATCAACAACCAGAACCATTTAAGGAAGATCAATTGATTCACATGTTCAAGGAACAGACAGCTCAATTTGATGCACAAATTCAGAGTCAAACAGCTTCTATACAGAGAATGAAAGATCAGATCAGACAATTCACAGAAAATCAGAACTATATACTTCAAGAACCAGTTCCAGATGACACTGATGAAGCCTTCAAGTACCAATCATTTCAAAATGACACTTCAACAGAGGAGGAGGCTGAGCAGTATCAACAACCAGAGGTTGACAATTTTGATGCATGTATTTCACAATGACAGATGAAGAGCTGAATATGGAAATTTTCAAATACATTTGTGAAGAAAAGGTGGAGCAAAAAGCAGAGCAAATGGAGGAGAAAATGTCTGACCAAAATAAAGATTCAGAGCATTCAGGAAAAACATCGCTGTTTTGGGGAGTGCAAATCAAAGATATCACCCAGAAGCTTGACAAAATAAAACTTCCATTCCAAGTCAAGCACCATACGAGACCTCCTGATTTTCTTTCTTTCTTTGCAGGAACCACTGGAACAACAAGAGTAAAAAAGGTGGCACGAGCACTGAATGAGACAAAACTCATTTTGCCACTTTACCGTTGGAAGAGACCCTTCAAAAGCAACGCTCACGGAATTGTCTTTAATCGGACATCCAAAACGACATTGAAACCTCCTTGACAAATGGATTTCAGTCACGTCTGGCTGAAGACGAAAAATTCAGCGCTAGCAGGGAGGCAA